>OZ005649.1:251550441-251825441 GCA_963930645.1 Salticus scenicus
AAGTCATTTTTGTCATGAACGAAACTGCAAATTTAAAAAGAAGTTTATTGTAAGAGAAAAGGGCCTTACAAAATGACGAGTTTGTACCGATTGTGCCATAACATAAATTTTTCAAATAAAAGAATAATTTTGTGTGTCGAGATGGATATCGACATATTAACATACGCAAATATTCAATATGTCGGACCTTTTTAGGCCAATACTATAATATCGTTCGCGAGGTATGGTTAGTGTGGGTTGGGAAAAAAAAAAATTCCCATGATGTCAAGAAGGCATACTAAAACATCTGCATTTTTATACTATTTTTCAATTTATAAACGTAAAATTTTGTATTTAAAATTACTGCCATTTCAATCATCTGTATTCTTTGGTAACGACTGTTATGTATGATAAATACATACAAATGAAGAGAATGTCGTACGTTTTTAGCTTATTTTTAATAAGAGAAGAGTCTTACAAGTTGTATTATTTGAAAGCTACGGTTATTGTACGTTGTAGATAGAAATTATTATCATGGAATGTCAAGAAGAGATACAGAAATATCTTTATTTTTATACGCTTTTTCATTTTGTACATGAAACCTTTGGGTTTAAAATTTCTATTCTTGTTTACTCAGCACATGCAATTATTAAAAATTTAATAAAATAGCTCATGATTTAGCTTGTTTTCTGAATTTATATTTAAAAATTTCAAACATGACACCACGTATGAGAACCACTCTTTGTTTATTCCAACGTTCTCTTCATCATTACCATTTGGTAACAAAAGTGGGTATTTTTTTTTTTTTCATATTTTTATTTGTTTGGGAACAAATGTGAGTTTAACTATATTTTTTTAAACTTTGACAAATTGTACTTCGCTATTGAAATGCCCAAAAGAAGATTTGTATTCTTTCAGAATGAGAGGCAAATAGATACAGAAATTAATATGATTATGCATCGTCATTTAAATAAAAATGCTAGTAGTTTATTTTATTTATTTATTTATTTATTTATTATATAGATAGAATAATTATTAAAAACATTATTTACACAGAAATTTTGTATTTCTGTATTTATTATTTAAGTACTTTAAAAAATTGGTCAAGTTTCACCACTGGGTAATACTAATAAGACTCCAATTGAGAAGACTTTGCCCTTTAAAAATACGACAAAAAACGTAATAATCTTTTCCTCCCAGAATTTCAAAGAATTGGTATGTGAAATTTTTAAATTCATTAATTATAATTATAAAGAAATTATATACCTTGATAAAATTATTATTGATCTTTTTTATGAATGTTTTTCAGTTCATATCACATTAGCGTAATCATCTGCTTTTTTTGTAACATTACCATAATTCTTTTCACAAGATACTCATCAAACTAATAATAACGTTATTTAAAAAGGAGGAAGAAAGAAACGAGGGGAAAAAAAAACCCTTCAAAGTTGCTCCTTCCTCAAACATAAAAAAAAATAACCTTATTATCTAATGGCTTTGAAAGTACAAGCTCAAATTAATATTAATGAGCTCTGCCAACACAATGACTACTTTTTCGAACTGCTTTTAAAGCAGACCAGTGGAAAATCCTGTAAATAACGCAGGAATATGCTTTTATTTCGGTATTATTTTAAACGTGGAAATAATTAAAATGAATATATATATATATATATATATATATATATATATATATATATATTCATTTTAATTATTCTTTGAATTATTTCAAAATTTCTAATGTAAAATAACTCATTTTATTTCTTTATGTCTAACTGAAATGTTAAGGCACATTTAATAAAACGAGGCTTTCATGATTAAAATAATAAACGCGATTCCATTATGTATTATATAATGCATTTTAGGGTTTGCAGTTTATTCGACGAAAAACGAAAATATTTTAATACATATATTGAGTTAATTTCTTAATAATGAATTAGTATATTAGATTAAATGCATATTTTAATAATAAGATTATTTTTTTTCCTTTTTTACTCTTAATGCAATCAGCTAATCCGTAGTTTGAAATAAATGTACATATTCCTACCCTAACTCCTACAGACAGGGTGATTATAACTAGTGGATCTGCAGATCAGGAGCCTCAACGTCCTATTTACATCAGACATTATTCAATAGGTCATTTTTATTTATTCCTTATTATATAATCGTATATATTGATTCTATCGACTTGTTACCATAATCAGATACATTCTTGAGGGGGGCTGCCGTCCCCCTCAACCCCCCGCTGTATCTCTATTTGTATATCCTATAAAGTGTTACAGAATTGTAAATAATCGCATTTATTTTTGTATAAATTCTTTTAAAAGGTTTAGTAAAGTTAATAAAATGCTAACTTTGTGCATTTCTAGTCGTTTTAGCGTAAAATCGCCTAATTTTCCCTTAAAAACACTTAAAAAAGCTACTATAAGGGAAGAAATGGATTTGGCGCCAAATTTAGCGTTTATTTCCTTCCTTGGCTATTTTTTGGCGACCTTAGCGAGAAAATCCTTATTAGGGATATACCAAATATGGAAGCCCTAATCTCATTATGAGATACGAGAATTTTCCAGAACAGTCTGTGTTCGATAGAAAAGTATAAAAGGAGCATTTCTTCACCAAGGCGGTCAGTGTCAGATCTGTGTCAGTTTCGTCAAATGCTTGCTTTGCTTTGAGTCTCTTTGGATGAGACTTTCTTTATGTGTTATTGCTAAACAGTTTGTACTGTTGTTTTGCTGTTAACGGCTATTGATTAAGCTGTGTTTACTGGATAATTTGAAGCTGATACTTGGTTTATAGACCTGTATTTTTCTGGAAATTTCTGTGAATACATCACTGAATTTTTGCAAGTTTCGCCTTTCATTCTCGGACAACTTACAGACCCCCAAGTACGCAACAATATATATTCTTAATAAACGACGGTCTTGTATTATTTCCCTGAAATTCAAAAATACCAAATTTCATAACTATCATTTTTCATACAAAAAAAAGTTACATAGCATATCGGAAATATTTTGCGTAACCTTTAAACTAATTTCTAAGTCTATGCCCACAATTATCAACAGGAAAACATGCTTTTAATATTCTAATAAAATTGCATTATATTTGATGGAGTGTAACCATGTTAAAATAAACTTTTAAGAAATATTGACTATAGACCGTAATAGTACGAAATTATTTTATGTGTCCCGGAAAAGTAGCCACAGTCATTATAAACGCCAATAATAAGAATAAATTTAATTAATTATAACTCATTAATTTTTCAAACTAATTTGACATCATTTGGATGATTATAGTATATACTCGGAATTATTTTGTGTGGTCTCATAAATTATTTAGACTATACATAACTGTTTTCAAGAGTAAACATGATTTTAAGCATCTTTATAATGTATGTTAATTTTATTAAGTTCAATTCAGCATAAACGCATTAAAGAACGCGCTTAAATAAAAGTTTGTCCATAGGCTCTAATGTTACGAAATTCTTTCTTGTGGTTCTGTAAACAAACCATAAACATTGTATACACCAGTAAAAACTATTCAGCTTATTTTGCGTTTAAAATTAATAATTGTTCCAAATTTAACATAGTTCGCATGACTACGTGACATTATCAGAACACTTTTGTAAGGTCCTGTACATTAATTAGAAAGCTTAAGAGCACATATTTTCTTCAAACAACATGAGTTTAGGCATATTACTCACGTACGCTAGTTTCATTTTCTTCATTGCAAAGTAATGATATTAAAATGCGTTTAAAAGAAATTCACCCCTTATGCCGTAATGTTAAGAATTTTGGCGTGTCCCTATACACATTTTTTAACCAATATAGCAATAAAAATTATACAGCTACTTACGTTTATGCAAAGCTGGAACGTGTGCGCCAATTTGCAAGTCAATCGAAGGACTTTTGCGGCTGCTATTGCGGTACATACAAATTCTTCCCATAGACCGTAATGATAAAAAAAAAAAAAAAAGTTGCATTCGGGAGTGCCGACAGAAGTGAAAACGTGAACAATTACGTGTGTATTTCTTGAATCGTCAGGAAATATTTTATTGTGTAGTAAATACTTTTAAATGAAGTGTATTTTATTCATTAATATAAACTACTACTACAAAAATTATATTACAATTTTATTTAACGCGCTAACTGCAATAGAGACAGTGTCCGGAGATGAGAGAAGTCATGTAGAGCCGCACCAGATTGGATAAACGTGAGAAAAATGGCGGCTTTGGCCTTTCTCACGGTTTTGTGAGGTCTAACTGCAACGTTTCCGGCTGATATCTTTAAGAGACAGTGGCCGGAGATGAGAGAAGTCGTGTAGAGCCGCACCAGATTGTCAAAACGTGAGAAAAATGGCGGCTTTGGCCTTTCTCACGGTTTTGTGAGGTCTAATTGCAACGTTTCCGGCTGAAATCTTTAAGAGACAGTGGCCGGAGATGACAGAAGTCGTGTAAAGCCGCACCAGATTGTAAAAACGTGAGAAAAATGGCGGCTTAGGCCTTTCTCACGGTTTTGTGAGGTCTAAATGGAATAGAGACAGTGTCCGGAAATGAGAGAAGTCGTGTAGAGCCGCAACAGATTGTAAAAACGTGAGAGAAATGGCGGCTTTGGCCTTTATCACGGTTTTGTGAGGTCTAACTGGAACGTTTCCGGCTGCAAACTTTAAGAGACAGTGTCCGGAAATGAGAGAAGTCGTGTAGAGCCGCACCAGATTTTAAAAACGTGAGAAAAATGGCGGCTTTGGTCTTTCTCATGGTTCTGTGAAGTGTAACTGCCACGTTTCCGGCTGCAATCTTTAAGAGACTGTGTCCGGAGATGAATGAAGTCGTGTAGAGCCGCACCCGATCGTAAAAACGTGAGAAAAATGGCGGCTTTGGCCTTTCTCACGGTTTTGTGAGGTCTAACTGCAACGTTTCCGGCTGAAATCTTTAAGAGACAGAGGCCGGAGATGAGAGAAGTCGTGTAAAGCCGCACCAGATTTTAAAAACGTGAGAAAAATGGCGGCTTTTGTCTTTCTCATGGTTCTGTGAAGTCTAACTGCAACGTTTCTGGCTGCAATCTTTAAGAGACTGTGTCCGGAGATGAGTGAAGTCGTGTAGAGCCGCACCCGATTGTAAAAACGTGAGAAAAATGGCGGCTTTGGCATTTCTCACGGTTTTATGAGGTCTAACTGGAATAGAGACAGTGTCCGGAAATGAGGGAAGTCGTGTAGAGCCGCACCAGATTGTAAAAACGTGAGAGAAATGGCGGCTTTGGCGTTTATCACGGTTTTGTGAGGTCTAACTGGAACATTTTCGGCTGCAATCTTTAAGAGGCAGTGTCCAGAAATGACAGAAGTCGTGTAGAGCCGCACCAGATTTTAAAAACGTGAGAAAAATGGCGGTTTTGGTCTTTCTCATGGTTCTGTGAAGTCTAACTGCAACGTTTCCGGCTGAAATCTTTAAGAGACTGTGTCCGGTGATGATGAAGTCGTGTAGAGCCGCACCCGATTGTAAAAACGTGAGAAAAATGGCGGCTTTGGCCTTTCTCACTGTTTTGTGTGGTCTAACTGCAATAGAGACAGTGTCCGGAGATGAGAGAAGTCGTGTAGAGCCGCACCAGATTGTAAAAACTTGAGAAAAATTGCGGCTTTGGCCTTTCTCACGGTTTTGTGAGGTCTAACTGCAACGTTTCCGGCTGCAATCTTTAAGAGACTGTGTCCGGAGATAAAATAAGTCATGTAGAGCCGCACCAGATTGTAAAAACGTGAGAAAAATGGCAGCTTTGGGCTTTCTCACGGTTTTGTGAGGTCTAACTGCAATAGAGACAGTGCTCGGAGATGAGAGAAGTCGTGTAGAGCCGCACCAGATCAAAAGTGCTCAACGCGCCTAAAGAAGTTTTCACTTCAAAAAACTTTGGCGTGTCCCTGTACACGAACTACAAATGGAATGCGCACCCAAAACTATACAGCTAAGTTCGTGGGGATCATGAACATGTATACCAAATTTTAAGTTAAGAGAGTGATATTTGCGGCCGCTACCGCACGACAGACAGACAGACAGACAGACGGACAGGTATACGAACTACAAATGGAATACATACCAAAAACAATACAGCTGATTTCATGGGGCTCATGAACATGTGTACCAAATTTCAAGTCAATAGCACTATTTTTGCGGCCGCTACCGCGATACATACAAATTCCTCCCATATGCCGTAATGATAAGAAAAACTCTGATGTGTCCCTGTATACGAACTACAAATGGAATACATACCAAAAACTATACAGCTGATTTCGTGGGGCTCATGAACATGTGTACCAAATTTCAAGTCAATAGCGCTATTTTTTCGGCTGCTATCGCGATACATACAAAATCCTCCCATAGGCCGTAATGATAAGAAAAATTTTGGCGTGTCTCTGTATACGAACTACAAATAGAATACATACCAAATACTATACAGCTGATTTCGTGGGGATCATGAACATGTGTACCAAATTTCAAGTCAATAGCGCTATTTTTGCGGCCGCTACCGCGATACATACAAATTCCTCCCACAGGCCGTAATGATAATAAAAACTTTGGCGTGTCCCTGTATACGAACTACAAAGGGAATACATACCAAAAACTATACAGCTGATTTCGTGGGGCTCATGAACATGTGGACCAAATTTCAAGTCAATAGCGCTATTTTTGCGGCCGTTATCGCGATACATACAAATTCCTTCCATAGGCCGTAATGATAAGAAAAACTTTGGCGTGTCCCTGTATACGAACTACAAATGGAATACATACCAAAAACTATACAGCTCATTTCGTGGTGCTCATGAACATGTGTACCAAATTTCAAGTCAATAGCGCTATTTATGTGGCCGCTATCGCGCGACAGACAGACAGGCAGACAGACAGACAGACAGACACACAGACACAGCCCAAAACCGTTTTGAGTCTCAACAGAGGGCCTTCACTGACGTTTCGGCAATAAACAAACAAACAAGCCAAATATCACAAAGAAATTTAAGAAAACGCAATGGTTATCGGGGGAAAATAAATCTTGCTTCTTTACGCTGAATAAGAATCGCGTCTTCAGCTGCACTTATCTTAGCGCCTCCTGTATTTTCGCAAAGATTACAAGTGATTTTTGCTTTTGTTTAAATTTTTAAAGGGTCGTATTTAACTAGTGGATCTGCAGATCAGGAGCCTCAACGTCCTATTTGCATCAGGGAATAGAGAAAGTGTCCGGAGATGAGAGAAGTCGTGTAGAGCCGCACCAGATTGTAAAAACGTGAGAAAAAGGGCGGCTTTGGCCTTTCTCACGGTTTTGTGAGGTCTAACTGCAATAGAGACAGTGTCCGGAGATGAGAGAAGTCGTGTAGAGCCGCACCAGATTGTAAAAACGTGAGAAAAATGGCGGCTTTGGCCGTTTAGTGAGGTCTAACTGCAACGTTTCCGGCTGCAATCTGTAAGAGACTGTGTCCGAAGATGAGAGAAGTCGTGTAGAGCCGCACCAGATTGTAAAAACGTGAGAAAAATGGCGGCTTTGGCCTTTCTCACTGTTTAGTGAGGTCTAACTGCAACGTTTCCGGCTACAATCTGTAAGAGACAGTGTCCGGAGATCAGAGAAGTCGTGTAGAGCCGCACCAGATTGTAAAAACGTGAGAAAAACGGCGGCTTTGGCATTTCTCACGGTTCTGTGAAGTCAAATTGCAACGATTCCGATTGCAATCTTTAAAAGACAGTGTCCGAAGATGAGAGAAGTCGTGTAGAGCCGCACCAGATTGTAAAAACGTGAGAAAAATGGCGGCTTTGGCCTTTCTTACGGTTTTGTGAAGTCTAACTGGAATAGAGACAGTATCTGGAGATGAGAAAAGTCGTGTAGAGCCACACCAGATTGTAAAAACGTGAGAAAAATGGCGGCTTTGGCCTTTCTCACTGTTTAGTGAGTTCTAACTGCAACGTTTCCGGCTGCAATCTGTAAGAGACAGTGTCCGGAGATGAGGGAAGCCGTGTAGAGCCGCACGAGATTGTGAAAACGTGAGAAAAATGGCGGCTTTGGCCTTTCTCACTGTTTAGTGAGGTCTAACTGCAACGTTTCCGGCTGCAATCTGTAAGAGACAGTGTCCGGAGATGAGAGAAGTCGTGTAGAACCGCACCAGATTGTAAAAACGTGAGAAAAATGGCGGCTTTGGTCTTTCTCTCTGTTTTGTGAGGTCTAACTGCAACGTTTCCGGCTGCAATCTTTAAGAGACAGTGTCCGGAGATGAGAGAAGTCGTGTAGAGCCGCACCAGATTGTAAAAACATGAGAAAAATGGCGCCTTTGGCCTTTCTCTCGGTTTTGTGAGGTCTAACTGCAATAGAGACAGTGCCCGGAGATGAGAGAAGTCGTGTAGAGCCGCACCAGATTTTAAAACAATATACAGTATATGATTATTAACATTTCACATTAGCAAGTTAATTGTATGATACATTATTTGTATCACACAAGGATGGAAAGCGTCAACTGACGATGACGTGAGTTCAAAGATTTTTGTTCACCCAAAATTATCACTTCAAATGGAAAGCGTCAGCTGACGATGACGCGAGTTCAAAGATTTTTGTTCACCCAAAAGTGCTCAACGTGCCTAAAGAAGTTTTCACTTCAAAAACTTTGGCGTGTCCCTGTACGCGAACTACAAATGGAATGCACACCCAAAACTATACAGCTAATTTCGTGGGGATCATGAACATGTGTACAAAATTTCAAGTCAATAGCGTGATTTTTGCGGCCGCTATCGCACGACAGACAGACAGACAGACGGACGGACAGACGGAACCCAAAATTCTTTTGAGTCTCAACAGAGGGCCTCCACTGACGTTTCGGCGAAAATTGGAAGTCAATAGCTTGATTTTTGCGGTGGCTATCGCGGTACATACAGATTCTTCCCATAGGCCGTAATGATTGAAAATCTTTGGCGTGTCCCTGTACACGAACTACAAATGGAATACACACCTAAAACTATACAGCTGATTCCGTTGGGCTCATGAACATGTGTACCAAATTGCAAGTCAATAGCGTGATTATTGTAGCCGCTATCGCGGTACATACAAATTCCTCCCATAGGCCGTCATGATAAGAAAAACTTTGGCGTGTCCCTGTACACGAATTACAAATGGAATACACACCCAAAACTATACAGCTGATTTCGTGGGGCACATGAACACGTGTATCAAATTGCTAGTCAATAGCGTGATTTTTGTGGCCGCTATCGCGATACCTACAAATTCCTCCCATAGACCGTAATGATAAGAAAAACTTTAGCGTGTTCCTGTATACGAATTACAAATGGAATACATACCAAAAACTATACAGCTGATTTTGTGAGGCTCATGAACATGTGTACCAAATTTCAAGTCAATAGCGCTATTTATGCGGCCGCTATAGCGATACATACAAATTCCTCCCATAGGCCGTAATGATAAGAAAAACTTTAGCGTGTCCCTGTATACGAACTACAAATGGAATATACACCAAAAACTATACAGCTGATTTCGTGAGGCTCATGAACATGTGTACCAAATTTCAAGTCAATAGCTCTATTTTTGCGGCCGCTATCGCGCGACAGACAGACAGACACACAGACACAGCCCAAAACCGTTTTGAGTAAGGCTCCTATATATACGAGCTGGCGCATCCGACATTTTTTTGCCTTAGGGTTGCCGCATGTACCCAGCGTGATAAACAAACGGCATCCATTGTTTCTACCGTCTTGCTCGTAATTTTAGTGAAATAAACTGCAATATGGGAGGTTGTTCAGTAATAAACTGCTGTAAACACTCCAGAAAAGGATACAAAATGTTTAGGTTTCCTTCGGATAATTCAAGAAGGAGAAAATGGGCTGCGAATTGTCGTCCAGATTCTTGGATCCCGGGACTTAATGCACAGCTTTGCATAGTAAGTTTTATTGTTATTCACTTATACTTTTCTTTGCATTTCTGACATTTATAAAGTAAAAAAATTAAAAAAAAGTATTATTTAAATCTAAATATGTATTTTAATAACCATAAATTATTTTAAGAAACGCTTTTTTACTGTGTGTTTGTAGAGTCTTGGCGACGTTTTTTTGGTTCGCCAAAGTTGTCTTGTTTCCGTGTCCTGATAGTATTAGGTCGTTGAAAAAACTTTCCAATTTTAATTGGTACGCTCTTTTTTTTTCCCCCTTTCAAATGTTATGAATTATTTAAGAAACAGAAACAGATTACTTGTGTTGCTTATCATTTTTGGTCGATTTTATTTTTAGATGAAAATTTCTTAAAACCACCAGTGAAGCGATAAAATCGCCAAGCGGAAATGCTGTCCTCTTACGAGGCAAAAAAATTGCGGTGATACGCCGGCCTATTATTTATTTAAGGGGCTCTAGTTTTGAGTCTCAACAGAGGGCCTCCACTGACGTTTCGGCAATTAAAGTTACGATTTCAAAACGATATAATTTTAAAACTACCCATCAGAGCGATTTGACATTTTATTAGAGCAATAGTGAGGAAATGAAATTCTGTTTGGGGAGGAAAAAAGTAGTTCCAACATGTTCGTATAGATGGTGCTGTCAGGGCAATGTTAGGGAAAACGCCTAAATGGACTCATTAAACACAGGAATGTTGTTAGCAACACAATGGAATAGCAAGAAACAATTGACTTCAAGGGTTTACTACAATTTTTTTTTTAGGAAAAAGATAAGAATACGTGTTTACAGCGGAAATCGTCATAGTAAAAAGAGGAAAAGTAGAGCTTCATGAAACAAATACTTTACGGATAATTAACGGCACGTTTTGGAACTTTTTTTTTTTTTTTGCCAAACAAAATTTCATTGCCTCACGATTGCTCTGGTAAAATATCAAATCGCTCTTATGGGTAGTTTTAAAATTATAGCGATTTGAAATCGTAACTTTAATTATAATCACCCTGTACATTAGAGTTCTCTATGCTGAAATTATTTTAAAATGTATATTTCATTTTGATTTAATATTTTTTATGCATTTTATATTTTAAATACCTTATGTTAAGACACACGATTTTCTTTACGTTTAATTATTAACGCCTTATCTTTCTTTAGCCATGGTTATTTGTTAAATATGTGCAAAAAAACAAAGTTGTGAATACCATTATATTTTCCCTCCTAGAAAACTAATCTAAGTGTGCACTCACACTTCTTTCTTATACCCTAATTTATTACAAACGTATTATTGCAGTTTCGGATGTAAAATTAGAGATCTGTATTTGAATATTTAAAAAGTACATTACATAACATTTTAAAATGGAATCTATCATTTTTTTTTTTTTTTGGGGGGGGGGGGGGGGGGCAGGGGATATTAAAAGCAATGTAGCCAATACTAGAAGCTCTTAAAGATAAAAATGAGTACACGAATCTTGAGAGTTACTAAGAATTTTCTTTTTGTAATGTGCTTTTTTTTTTTTTTTTTTTTTTTTTTTTAATCTACAAAAAGGAATCAAATTATAATCGAAGATGATCCTAGTCAAAGAAAATAGAGAGCAGAAAGTAAGCAATGTGAGGAAATCCCTCTGTGCGGATATCCTAAGCAGACATTTTATAAAATATGTCCGGATTATATGCTATGAAAGACTGCGTGTTAAATCCAAGTAACTTATACATGTTTGAATCAAAGTTCCTGTGATTCGATTCATTTTCGTGACAGTGTTGTGGTATATATAGATATGCATACAAACATCAAACTTCTCTCCTTTGCAGTAGGGAGTCTTTCTGACACCTCTGAACGGTGGAAATATCAGTATAAAATGGTCATGATACTTTTTACAATAACTTGAAAAATAATTACTTTTAAAGTTTGTAAGTTTTAATAAGTGTTAACAAGAGTTTTATCTCTCTGTTATCTATATTAATAAAATCAGAGTTTTGTCTGTAAATTTGACAGAATCGAAAAATTTTGCGATATCTTCACGTTTCACACACCATGAAAGCCGAAAATGACTTCAGAAAATTTTTCCTGTGTGTGTGTGTGTGTCATCGTGTCTGTATGTCACTTTATTTGTCCAGGCATAACTTGAGAACGGCTGGACTGAATTCAATAGCGCTTGGCAGAAACTTAGATCTTTATCCAACTTAAAATTATATCTATCAACTTTTCAGAAATTCCCCCCGTTCCATCCTGGGGGGCAAAAGACAAAAACACGTTTGTCCGGGCATCACTTGAGAACGGCTGGACTGAATTCAACAGCGCTTGGCAGAAACTTAGATCTTTATCCAACTTAAAATTATACCTATCAACTTTTCAGAAATTCCCCACGTTCTTTTTTTGGGGGGCAAAAGAGAAAAACACGTTTGTCCGGGTATCACTTGAGAACGGCTGGACGGAATTGAACAGCGCTTGGCAGAAACTTAGGTCTTTACTCAACTTAAAATTACATCTATCATCTCTTCCGAAATTCCTCCCCCCCCCCGTTCCCCCCTGTGGGAGACAAAGTCAAAAACACGTTTGTAAGCATAACTCGGCTCCTAATTACTTCACAATAAAGAAATTCCACATGGGGAGACTAGGCATGAGTGCAAATAAAGCATTATCTACGATTTAGGAATTTTCGATTTTTAAAGGAAGTAAGGGAGAAAATCGATATTTGGCGGGAAATTTTGAAAATTCCTGATTTGAGTCGAACTTTACCAAAAATGGAATAAAGATGTTGAAAAAAAGCTATGCGACTTTCTTAGGACATTTCCTAAAACACATTTTTTGATTTTTTGTGATCTGCCATTTTTTTTTTTTTTTTTTTTTTTTTTTTTTTTTTTTTTTTTGGGAGGAGGGGGGGGGGGGGTATGTGTTACAAAGGCCAAATTCGAGACACCCTTTTTAGCGCTAAATTTATCCTGAAAATTTATGAGAGCTGCGGTAACGAAGTTTGGTGCTTGGATTTTTTATATGCAAGCGGCACCTAAAGAAACGGGATTTATCGAAATACCCCCTTTACCCGAGCGGGACAGGAAGCAAAAAATCGTTTGTAAGCATAACTCGACCCCAAATTACATCACGGTGAAGAAATTTCACATGATGAGACTAGACTTCAGTATAAATAAAACATTATGTACGATTTTAGAATTCTTGATTCTTAAAGAAGGGGGGGGGTCGTTTTTTGAGGGGGAAATTAAAAAAATTCCGGATTTTTTAGTAGAGCTCTAATAAAGATATTACAAAGGTATCGAAAATATCCACGTGTCTTCTTTAGAATATTTCCAAAAACACATTTTCGTTTTTTTTTTTTTTTTTTTTGTGATTTTCGATTTTTTTTTTTTTTACAAATTCAAGACACCCCCCCCCCCCCCATTTAGCGCTGAATTTGTCTTGGGAAAGCTATGGGATCTGCGGTCACGAAATTTGGTGCGCAAACTGTTTATATGTATCTGACACTTCTTGTAACGAGATTTTACGAAATTCACCCACTTACCCCCTTGGGGTCGGGGGGGGGGGTCTCAATGCACACGTGTAAAAACACGTTATTCTGTTTGAATTCGCTTTACATTATCTTAGAATGATGCGTTTTGGTGTGTGGATGTTGATTAGGTGTACGCATTATGTACTTTAATGAGTTTTCGCAAAACTTCTAACTTAGCCACTGGGGAAGGGGAAGAAAGAAGCGGGTAAGTTATTGCTGAAGGCAGTGTGGACGCGGAATCCTCACGTTGTGAGCGGGAAAGACCTCTGCGGAATACAGAGGAAACTTAACTTAGATTATTAATAATGTAATGGAATTTTGACAACTCATTTAAGTATAGTGCTCAGCGAAGTTGGCAAAGCCTGCTATTCAAACTATATTTTGACCTCTGCGGAATACAGAGGAAACTTAACTTAGATTATTAATAATGTAATGGAATTTTGACAACTCATTTAAGTATAGTGCTCAGCGAAGTGGGCAAAGCCTGCTATTCAAACTATATTTTTGTTTGAAATGCATCTATAAAAAATACATAAATAAATGTTATGAATTTTTATATTTCATAGAAATTCTTTTGAAACTAGCACAAATTATGACTTACCATCTCCCTGAATTATTCGTAAGTAAAAATGTGATAAAAACTAACGAAATTTTAATTAATTTCAAAAGTATTTATATATTTAATATTTCAATTAATTTTTTATTGAAAATAAAGTGGTGACAACTTGATTATTTATTTTCTCCGAAAGAAAGAGATAATTATAATATATATATATATATTATATTGAGTTGGTTCAATATTTATTCATATGAATTTCTCTTTAAACTTGATAGAAAATATTCTATAAGAGATCTGACTTATTGAATTGTTAACGCTATTAAAGTTGGGAATTCCGATTAGAATTTTAATTAATTTCTGAAATAACAATTTATTTTAAATTATCAATGAAAATTTTGTGAATGAAAAAAAAAAAAATCTGGAGTGACTCCACTCGACTTTCCGAACATTGAGTAACTAACAGTTTTGTAGATAAAATAAAGAAAGAGGAATTGCTAAACAAACAAAAGAGAGAAAACCATAATAGAGTGTTTTTTTCTCCATATATCACACGAGGTTTTATTTAACGCTACTGAACTTTGAGCCCTTAGATCATAATGATAAAGAATTTTTCGTTTTGTCCCTGTAAAAATCTATAGATGCTAGATTCACCAAAATGCTTACAAATAGTGCAACAGTGATTTATAATATTCATACAAATTTTCAGCTCAATTGAATAAGGCGTTTAGATGCTATCGCACTTTTAAAAATTTGGTCTCATAGGCCATAATGATAAAGAATTTTTCTTTGTGTCCCTGTAAAAAAACTGTAGTGCTAGATTCACCAAAATCTATACAGTTGGTGCAAATGCGACCTATAACATGTGTACAATTTTTTTGCTCAGATTAATAAGGCGTTTAGACGCTATCACACTTTTAAAAATTTGGCCCCATTGGCCTTAATGATAAAGAATTTTGCTTTGTGTCCCTGTAAAAAAACTATAAGTGCTAGATTCTCCAAAATCTATACAGATTGAGTATCTGTGACCTATAATATGGGTATAAAATTTTTGCTCAATTGAATAAGGCGTTTAGATGCTATCGCACTTTTAAGATTTTGGTCCCATAGGCCATAATGATAAAGAATTTTTCTTTGTGTCCCTGTAAAAAAACTATAAGTGCTAGATTCACCAAAATCTATAGGGTTCGTACTATGGTGACTTACAATATACGTACCAACTTTCAGGTTAATCGAACAAAGCCTTTAGACGCTAGCGTGTTCACAAACATACACACATACACACATACACACACACACATACATACATCATCGTAAAAATAGTGAAAACGGACTCAGGGGACCTCAAAACGTATAGAAACATCAAAATCTCGAATTCGGATTTTTGACATGATTACAATACTTTCCTCACTATAGTGTTTGGAAAGTAAAAAATCAACTCGGATCATTATGATGAAAAGGGAAATTATTATTTCTTTATTGGTGTTATTCTGTCAGTAAAGGTTTCAGAAAAAAAAAAATCAAATATGAATAAATTTTATTTATGACTTATTTTAGGAAGATAAAATCTGGGATGCGCTATATAGGAGAAACAACATTATTTTAGATAAGCCATCTACTTATACGTTTTTAATCTTATTTTTACCTTTTATTTATTTATTTTTAATATTTGCTTCAAAATTACATCATTGGGAACTTTTCCAGAATAAACAATTATCCGGGTTTAACTTTGTATTAACAAGGGGAAATATTTCTATTACAATTTTTTTATTTTTTTTTTTTATCTTTTAATCAGTGTGTGCATTTCAATTTTAGACTAACATAATTCTGATGGCTTCTCGTTCTATTATTCAGATTAAACCTCCATATTAAAATAGATTAAAGACTTGCTTTTGATATTTTTGTGCAGAATGGCCATTGTTTTCAATTTAGGAATAATATCCTCGTCACAAAAGAAATTGTAATCAGAGCTGCCAACCTAATCCGGCAAATTGTTAGTACCGCGTCTTTTTCTACACCACTTAATTTTTAAAGTGATTTTCTTCTAATATATTTGCGATGAATTAAGAAGAAAAAAACTCTAAGAAATAAGTGGTGTAGAAAAAGGGGCGGTACTAACAATTTGCCGGATTAGGTTGGCAGTTCTGTGTAATATTGGGATGACTATTAAGTGAAAACAATAAAAATAAAAGATAAACATTTTCAAATAATTATTAACATGCAATAAATATTTCTTTTAATCTTCAAATATGTATATTATCAAAAATGTGTCGAACTACGTCAAAATCATGCATCGTTTATGTATTATGAAGCACTATCCCATATTATGGGATATAATTATTCCAAAATGAGCCAGATAATTATTGAGTAAGTATTATTTAAAAACGTAAAATAAAAGTAAAATATGAAAATTTTTAATTTAATATTATGTATAAACAACGAAAGGCTTTTCAACATTTTGTAGAGAAAGAAATAACATCAGTTTACAAAACTATAAAAATTTGTAAGAAACAGTCTTCGATTTTATTATTATTATTATTTTTTTTTTTATCCCGTTAAAAACGAATGATATCATTAAATGAAAATTTTACAAATTGATAACTTTCCAGTGAATTCATATACTTCAAATGACAAATTACAAAACTAATCAATCTAACTAATGTATGAAAAATGACTGATCATGCATTATCACTGCGAGGAGAATGCAGGAAAAAGTGCGTGAGAAACTCAGTGATTTCAACAATTAAATACGCTTATAAACCACTAGTTATTATCGGTAGAAAGCTCCAGGGAAATTGTCACTGCAGAAAAGAGACAATGTCACGTACAATTCATAATCAACAGTCAGGAATACGAGCAATGTCAGAAAAGCAGAAAGATGTCTGACAGATCAGACTTCTCAGGAATGTTATTTTTTTTATAAAGAAGTCACACTGAAAGCGTTTCAGTCAACGGCAGATTTTTAGTTACATTTTGATAATTGAAGCTTCAAATGCATTTTGTAATTTGTAGGAAGATTACCATTATTCATAAATAATTTTTAAAGTTCAATTAAAAAAAAAAAAAAAAAAAGAAAGAAAGAAAAAGGAATGAAAGAAATTAAAAGACAAAATATAGAATTACAGATGACTTCAGCTGGTGATATATTCTTTCAAGCTTACTCTCAGTTAAAATAGCAGTGTGAAACCTTTTCACCGATTTCAGATTTTGTAGGGAAAAAATAATTTTTAACAGTCTGCTTTTAATACTGAATGAACCTTTGATAAATGTATTTATTGATTTTGATAGCATACGAAAATTTAACATAAAGAACAATTATAAAAAAGGGATTAATTCACATTTAAAATATGCAAAATCAGGGGTTTGAAATTTGTGAAACTTAACACGCTTATCAAGCTGATTTTTCGAGTTCCTCATGAGTTTCAAGCATCAAATGATTAACAATTGCAAAACGTCTAGTTTATAACGATATAGTTAAATTTTACTTAAGGAGTCGTCTACATATAGAAACAGGCATTAACTTCATTTTTTTTCAATGCCAAGCCCTAGTTTTGACCTCATATTCAAATTCCTAAGACCAAGGCGGTTCAGAAAATGTCTTATTTATATACTTTAAATCAATTCTTGATAGAGTTACAAGCAAAAATGTAGTAGGGGTCTGTCTATATATTTAGAAAAAAATAAATTATGACCTACCACGGATTGGACATTATTCATTAAGATTCATACCGGAAAAAAAGTATAACAATATTAATTATGAAATAAAACGATGTTAATCAACAGAATGTAATGTGTTTGCTTCTAAACTTATTTGAATAACTGCAGTTGATCTCGTGTAACGCGCTACTACAAAATACGACCAATAAATAGAGACTAGTGCTCATACAGCGCGATAAACAGTCCCGTATAACGCGTAAGACAAATTGAACATTTTCACACAGCTAATCATATTTTTGATTCCTCTAAGGCGTAAATGACTTATACTTTTTCTTCTTAAATATAGTTTATGAATTATTTTTACTTTCCGAACACTATAGTGAGGAAAGTATTGTAATCATGTCAAAAATCCGAATTTGAGATTTTGATGTTTCTATACGTTTCGAGGTCCAATGAGTCCGTTTTCACTATTTTTGCGATGATGTATGTATGTGTGTGTATGTATGTGTGTATGTATGTGTGTATGTCTGTGAGTGAACACACTAGCGTCTAAACGCTTTGTTCGATTAAGCTGAAAGTTGATGCGTATATTGTAAGTCACCATAGTACGAAACCTATAGATTTTGGTGAATCTAGCACTTATAGTTTTTTTACAGGGACACAAAGAAAAATTCTTTATCATTATGGCCTATGGGACCAAAATCTTAAAAGTGCGGTAGCATCTAAACGCCTTATTAAGCTGAGCAAAAATTTTTACACATATTATAGGTCACAGTTGCACCAACTGTATAGATTTTGGTGAATCTAGCACTTACATATTTTTTACAGGGACACAAAGAAAAATTCTTTATCATTATGGCCTATGGGACCAAATTTTTAAAAGTGCGATAGCATCTAAACGCCTCATTCAATTGAGCTGAAAATTTATATGAATATTATAAATCACTGTTGCACTAACTATAGGCATTTTGGTGAATCTAGCATTTATAGGTTTTTACAGGGACACAACGAAAAATTCTTTATCATTATGATCTATGGGCTCAAAGTTCAGTAGCGTTAAATAAAACATCGTGTAATATATGGAGAAAAATATTCAAACATTCTATTATGGTTTTCTCTCTTTTGTTTGTTTAACAACTCCTATTTCTTTACTTTATCTACAAAACTGTTAATTACTCAATGTTCGGAAAGTCGAGTGGAGTCACTCCAGATTTTTTTAATAGTTTAATTTTAATAAAAATGAAATAGTTTATCACGTCACCTCATCCGCTAAAATTTAAATAGCTTGAATCATATGAACCCTACAATATTGAGTTACAAAAATGTGGATAGCAAGATAAAATAATAGTAATAATGATAATAATAATAATAATAATAATAATAATAATAATAACGGTAAAAAAAATAAATAGATAAATAAATAAAAATAAAAGTTTAATATTTAAGAAAAAATAATTTATCTACTTGTGTTGGGTATATTTTTATTTTATGCAGTAAGCCCTGCATGAAAGTGTTTCTATAATGCGTTACATTTAATCTGAATCATACAAACCTACAATATACAAAAATATAGACAACAAGATTTCAACAAAAATCTGAGATAGGATATTTAGTATTCAATAAAAAAGAGATACTATTCAAAAGTATTCCTATTTTGAGTAATAACTCACGCCTTTATACGTTTCTCTAAAACATCAAATTATGTAACAAATTCATCATTAAAAAAATGAAATTTTGTCATCAACAATCGAAACGGTAAATTGCATTCGTTTATATATGCTAGAGTCCTATAAAGAGTCAAACAAAATAAAATTAAGAAAACAAGAAGCATTTTTTAAAGTAAAGTATTGTTTCAGAAAAATTCAGAGGGTGGGGTTTGTTATTATTATTATTATTTTATTCATTTATTTATTTATTTTTTTTTTTTTTTTGGAATGCCATCAAAATTTCCATCCTGCAATGCATTAATTTTACAAAAATAGATTAATTTGTATCGTAAACATCAAAACCTTACTTAGAAAACAATAAACGAAAAAAAAAAAACATAAAATAAAATTTTTCAATATTACACTGAACTTGCTTAATTTGCTCTGATAATGTGTGTCCCATATAACGCGATTTTCTATTGCCCAGAACGAATATCCCGCGTTATACAGGAGTCTACCGTACTTGAATTGTCAATTATGAAAAGTGTATCAGTATCTATATCTTTAAAAGTGATAGACATATTACTTTGTTTTAAATTCTTTTTCCATAATAAACGTGAATTTTACGTCGTGATTAGAATTAATCGAAAATAATTAATACTGAGCTTTGTTTCAATAATAAATTTTATAAACCAAAAAAAAAAAAAAAAAATATCCACTTTTTGGTTCTGTATTAAAAAACATTTAATAAAAATTTTATATTTTATTACGTTACATCATGCGATAAAATTTAAATAACATAAAGCTTACCAACAGTACAGTAAACAAATCCAAAAATGTCATAACAAGATTAAAACAGAAAATTCGTGGTAAAAAAATATTATAACAATTATTAAATAATAATAATAATAAAACGATTATCGAATGCGTATTGCTGTTTCAAACAGCAAGCCTCGCCTTACCGTGTTTTCTAAAACATGACTTGAAATGTACAAACCCTACAAGATTCAAATACAAAAAAAAAAAAAAAAAAAAAAAAAAAAAGCACAACAGGGTTAAAACAGAATTTTAGCAGTGAAAAACTAGAAAAGTTATTTAATAATAAGAAGAAAGACTAACATATCAGGATCGGATAGGTTCCTATTGTAGTAAAATCAATTCCCTTTAGACGTCGCTGCGTCGCCAGTGAAAGAAAAAAGAACCTATATTTTGTTAAAAGAATTTGGCAACAGCCAATAAGTTTAGTTTTAGATTTTTTGGATGCTTCGACTGTGTTCGAAGTTCGAAGACAGAATTTTCGATCTCTCACTATGAGAGTTAATTAGATTTGGGAATTATGTTCCATTAAGTATTCCTTTTTGTAAAAAATGTATTTAATTTGTAAATAGAATTTTTATTTTATTATAATCATTAAATCATCAGAAAAAGTATGCATCGTTCTATTTTATTCATTCTCTTGTTTCAAAGCAATCCGGCATATTAATTTTTGATTCCTTATGTTCTTAAAATGATAATACCACTGAACCGCATAATTTATTTTACATTTTTGGTGCATCAGTGCCGGCAAGAGAATGTTGTTTTTGAAAGTAACGATGCTTGTGTTAAATTCGATTATTAAAATTAATATTTGTGCTTTCATAAAATTTCTTACCTCGAGCCGTCTTCGCTCTAAGAGCTAATCCAATATCAGGTTCTTTTTTCTTTCACTGGCGACGCAGCGCCGTCTAAAGGGAATTGATTTTACTACACAACTCCCCGCCGTGAACTCTTACAGAGTTCACAAATCAAAATCTCATTAAATCAAAAATAAATCTCAAATCCGAACAACTTCTGATAATCATAAATTGTTCAAATTTCTAAGTATTCAATTAGTACTAAATCACATAATCATTTTTTTTTTAAATATCAACAATTATCTAATATTAAATACAAAGGTAAACAATATTTAAAGTACTATAACTAAATCAAAAAAAATATCAAATCAAAATATTAAATTGAAATATCAATATTAAACATAAAGCAAACACATTATTATTTAAACAATTAACTCTTAGTTATGAAATATAAACAAACTTAAATATAAAGATAATAACGCATGTAAATTTTAAAATACAGATACTAAATAATACTAATTAAAGTTTCAAAAGAAAAAAAAAAAGGAGAAAAGTCTTTTTTTTCAGCCAAAAAGTCTCAAACCACCTCTAAGGGATACAAATGTTGAATAGTTCTTTTCAAAATACCACCACCTGTTCCTACTTCATAGGATCGAACTTGACCATCCCTTCCGACGATTGTTTTTTGGATCCTACCAAGTTTCCACAAAAGTTTGTTTTTGAATCATCACCAATTAACACTACATCTCCTACTTTCAGTTCAGGTTGTGCAGTAGGATTCTTTAAAGCATGCGCCGTCTTCAAATCCAATAGGTATTGGCTTTTCCATCTATTCCACAACTGCTTTAACAACAGTGATTGGTATCTTTTACGTCTTAAGGAAGATATTTTGTTTGAAGCACCTTCAATAACGTCAGCAAAATTCACTGGGTAGGTGATTTCTTTACCAAAATTTAAAAAGTGCATAGGAGTTAAGGGGTTCGGTTCTCCAGATTCACTATACACGTAAGTTAAGGGGCGTAAGTTGAGCCCTGTTTCTACTTCTATAAGGAGAGTAGATATTTCATCATAATTCAAGAGGGCTTTGCTGATGACTTTACGCAGACAGTCTTTGACGGATCTAACTAATCGTTCGTAAAACCCGCCCCACCACGGGGCCCTTTCTACTATATTTTTCCATATGATTCTTTCATTCGCAAAAAATTTTAAAAGTGAATCATCAGAAAGAATTTGATACAAATTTTCTAGTTCTTGTTTCGAACGCTTGAACGTTTTGGCGTTATCCGAATATATAACTTTACAGTTTCCTCTTCTCGCTAAGAAATGTCTGAAGGCCAACAAAAAGGAATCAGTTGACATGTCGTGTACAAGTTCTAAGTGTAACGCTCTGGTTACTGCACAAGTGAACAACACTATATACGATTTTTCAATTTCTTTAGCATTTTTAATGTAGAGAGGCCCAGCAAAGTCAATGCCACATATGGAGAAAGGGGGCGACTCTGTTATTCTGTCACGGGGTAGTGGAGCAGTGATCTGATCTGTTAGTCTGGAAAGGTATTTCTTACATATAATACATTTATTCAGGACACTTTTAACTAACTGGCGACCTTTGGGAATTCAATATTTAGACCGTATTTTTGACAATGTTCCAGATACTCCTCCATGCATTACTTTTTCATGTTCACTTCTTATAATCAAGGTAGTCAACCACGACTGTTTGGGGAGAATGATGGGATGTTTTTCTTCTAGCTGTAAATCACTAATCTCCCGCCGAGCCGCATCATTTTTTCATCATCTAGATAAGGAGTTAAGTTGCTAAGGGGAGAATTTTTATCAATAATTTCCTCATTTATTAGCGAGTGAAATTCATTTTTAAAATACAACTTTTGTTCATTCGATATCAAATGTTTCTCAGCTTCTATTAGTTCTTCGGTTGTCAATGTACTGTTAGTTCTGGAATTTTTTTGATCCTCTTAATAAATCTTTTTACCCAAGCTGTAACTCTGATTAATTTTTCTAAACTGCTGTATTTTCTGATATCAATGGGGTTTTCTAGTTGTTCTGTCATGCAATTGAAAAGGAGTGTTTCTTTTATCTTTTTTCTACATTCTAAGCTTTCTACATCTAGCTTTTGTTTATCATCAGGCTTAGGCCAAAGTTCGGGGGGTGAACTGAGCCATTCAGGCCCATTTAAACACAATCTATCATTAATTAATTTTATGATCTTTGCACCTCTGGATACAAGGTCGGCAGGATTAGACGAACCGGGACAGTGCCTCCAATTTGAAGGAGATGTCAATTCACGAATATCTTGTACTCTATTCTGCACAAACGGCTTAAACTTTTCTGGAGAGCCTCTAATAAAAAAAAAGCGATCATTGAGTCTGCCCAGTAAAACGTGGGCATATCTAATTTCAGAGCTCGCAAAATATTATGACCTAGTTTAGCTGCCAACAATGCAGCTGTGAGTTCAAGTTTAGGTAGCGTGAGATTTTTTAAAGGTGCTACTCTATTTTTGGAAGCAACGAATATCGTTTTGCATTTTTCATTCGAGATTCTTTAATTCTAAAATAGGCAACAGTGCCAAATGCTTTGATACTAGCATCTGAGAAAACACGTAGTTGCAAATCACCGATGTTAAATTCTGGAAAATCAGAAAAATAATATCTCGGCACAGAAAATTTAGAAAGATGAGTTACTTCATTACACCAGTCTTTCCATATTTTTTTCAAATCTTCAGGTAATGTGTCATCCTAATCAAGACCAGTCTTCCAGATCATCTGCATAAGGCATTTAACTCTTAAAGTGTAGGGCCCTAGGAAACCGATAGGGTCATAAATTTTGCCTAGTACTTGTAAAACAAACCTTTTAGTATTTATCTGTTTAGAAATGAGGTTTATTAAATCCCTACAATCAAAATAGAGAGTGTCTTTCAAGTTATTCCACCCTAAACCCAAAACTTTATTAGGGGGATCATTTTTTTCAAATATTTTAGAATCCTTGCTAACAACATTTTTTTGTACCCAAAATTCATGTAATGGTGTCGAATTTGTATGAAATTTGTGAAGTTGCATACTCGCGTCTTTAAAGATACTAAGTGAGTCTAGACTTGTAGTTAAAGCCTTCTCTACTGATGGGTGGCTTCCTATTATGTCATCTACATAAATGTTTTCATTTAAAAAACTAACAGTCTCCCTATGTGTGTCGCTAAATCTTTTCAAATGATGTTTTATCGTCGCAGCTAATAAGAAAGGACTACAATTAAGTCCAAACAAAACTCTAGTGAATCTAAAAATCTGAAGGGGAGAGGTGCCTTCGTGAGGACTTTCTGTAAACAAAAATCGTGTTACGTCCCTATCTTCCTCGTCTATCAAAATTTGTAAAAATGCTTGTTTCATGTCCGCAGTAAAGGCTACGGGATGAAATCTAAATCTAGACAAAATGACAAAAATATCTTCATAAAGATTAGGTCCAATATGTAGACAATTATTAAGAGAAAGATTATTGTAATCATGTGAAGACGCATCAAACACGATTCGTAATTTACTTGTTGTACGATCTGTTTTTATTACCGCTCTATGTGGTAAATAAAAGGTTGTAGAATTTTCCTCCAAATCCGTAACGGGTTCTATAATCCCCTCTCTCAAATAATCCTGTAAAACATTGTTGTATTCAAAAAATAAATTTGGGTTTCTACAAAATTTGTACTTAAGTCTCGAAAATCTATTTTCAGCGATTTCAAAATTATTTCGTAATTGTGATTTACTAATTTTCCAAGGAAATTTAACTTTATATCGTTTATTTTCATACTTAATTTCCGATTCAAAATTTTTCATAATTTTATTTTCGGAAAGGTCAAATTTTTCTTTCGGATTAATAAGACCCGAATTTTCCAAATTCCAAAAATTTTCTATTTGTTTTGACAACAAATTTTCTTCTACTATGATACTCATGGTTAATGATTCAAGAGAATCGCTTTTAACCCTTTATCTACTGCATTATGATGTACTGCAATTTTTTTCGTGCAATATTTTTTTTGAGTCACTACATCAAAAATTAAGGGATATACATAAATAAAATACTCATCTTTGGGAAATTTAATCCGTTAGAGCTAATTAATTAAATTGGTACTTTAAAGTACCGTCAGTAGACTGAGGGCTAAAATAGTCTCATAATACAAAAATACCGTATGACTTTTTTTAACGCAGTTTTAACTCTTAAAAATGTTAATAGTGAGCGAACACTACTATGTTACAGCACAAAAAAATTTATTTTTGAAAATTATAATTTTTTTAAAATTTACTTACTTTTTTTACACATAAAAACAGGTTTTACACAAACTTAAATTTGATGATATTCAAAGAAACAATTTTTCTTTTCATTAATGCGCAAAAATACACTACACGTTGCGAGTTTTGAGTGAGCTTTCGATTAAATGTTTTTTAAAGCACAAAATTCACAAGAACCCCGATTCGAAACAAAAGTTGGCCAATGGCATCCACGATTTTCTAAGCGGATATCTTTACAAACAGACATGTTCCCTTTCCTCCTCTTCTTAGCACAGAATGCTTGCTCATTGCCATTAAATTTGGGTCTTTCTTTTCATTTAGGTTCTGATTTTGATTTTGTAAGCAATCCTTTGGTTGTGCAACGCCTATATTGCAAAGAAGATATGTTTTCTTGCTACTCTTTATATGCTATATATGCAGCTAAATGTTCAAATGTGGTATCCACAAACTCAGATTTTTATGGGTAAAATGGGAACTTCGGTCTGGACATGTTTTTTTTTTTTTTTCATTGCCTATTCACTCTTGATTTACTGCATCCTGGGGTAGGAAGTACTGTATTTTCTGAACATGAACTACTGCACCGTGGGTCTTGTTCACTCTCTTGATCGTCTTCTTCAGAATCTGACGAAAATTCTAGCAGATTATTTGCTGGGACTTCTTCATCTGAAGAATTATCTGTTAGTGCACAACTGCTTTCAGATGGTAGGCTCTGTAATAAATACAAAGCCTCCTGAAGTCTGAGCTTCATTTTTCCAGACATTATAAATAAGAAGAGGAAAAAAAATAATAGCATCTTGAAAACCTTCTATTACTGTTAAATCTCAGTTACACACAAAAAAATTAAAATGTTGTTAATTTTTGAATAAAGAATAGATATTTCAATTAATTGTGTGGAAAAAAAAAAAAAGCAAGCTCAGATTCAAATTTCAAAACTTTTCGAAAAAGTTAAAAAAAAAAAAAAAAAAAAAAAGTAAAATAGCGAAATAAATAAGTTAAACTAAAAAGAAATTCCAAAAAATCTCTAACATCCAGTGTACTGACGGTACTTATAAGTACCACAAAGTTAATCAATTGTAAAATCAATTATATACACTGTTCACTTAAAATAAATAGTCAAATCGTTTTCTAAGGTCTTAACTAACATATAAAAAAATAAGGAACTTAACTTTTGACTTTAACTACTATTGCGGAACAAAAATGACAATCTTGGCAATCCGATCAGAATGGCAGCTGAAAACGCAACATGAGTTTAAAAACTATTCGCCTTCTCAGCTAAAATACTCATCATAGAACCCGTGCGGCCATGTATCCTGGAAGAACGGAATTAAAACAGTATTCTTGCTAAATACTATTAGAATATTCGTAAAAATGGCTATTCTATGTAATTTTGAAGTGGGTGGTACTTATAAGTACCGTCAGTAGATAAAGGGTTAATTTCCTGTAAAACCCAACCGAACACAGTTTTTACTGCTACTAAAATTTTATTAATGCGTCTAATATTACCTAACACAATATCATAATAATAATCGACTCCTATCAAAAGTGTAATGTTTTCTTTACTATTAGGTATATCAGCTAATTCTAAATTCTGAAAATTATCATTTTTCGTGATTTTCTCCAATTCAGGGGGAGGGTGAATGAACGATCCAGAAATTTCATCCGTAACTAACGCTTCAATTTGAATATTATGATCAGGTTTATTTTTATTCACGAGCTTTAATTTAACTATGCCATAGGTTTTTTCTATCGGTGTTTTACTTCCAAATGTGTATACTTTCAATTTTTCATTTCTAATCACTTTTAAATTTAGTTCATTAGCAATAGAACGACATAAAAATGTTCTACTGGAAGCTGAATCAAGAAGCAAACGGATCGTTTTCTCTTTCGTTTTACTTTTAATATTTACGGAACAAGTTTGTAACAAAATTTTATTTTCCTGATTTATAGAAGAAACAGTAGAAACTATTTCCTGTTTGGATTCTGAACCAGAAGGAACATTTATTTTTTCTTGAGTTTTATGTTTAGATTTGTAACAGAGAGTTGTATTGTGTTTATAACCACATATTCTGCATTTAATGTCGCTATGGCATTCTGCGATACGGGGCTTTTGTTCCAAACACAAAAAGCAACGGCCCTGAGATTTCAAAATATTCTTCTACTTTTCAATATCGACCGCGAAACAATTTTCTGACGCGTGATTCTTTTTACAAAAAATGAATCTCATCTGTTTATTTTCTACCGCAGTAGTAGTGATTAATTCATGCGCAGACGATAATCTGCTGCCGTCTCGATTACTCAATTTGTTACTTTTTATTTGTTCGTTTGTTTTATTTTTTGTAGATAATGTTCTTTCCCGCGAAATTATTTTCGTTTGTATGAAATCTAATAGTTCTTGAATTTTAATTCCATGTAAGTTAGATGCGTGTTTTCTATTGAATTCTAAATTTAAATCGGACGGTAGTGTCTTTAGAATTACTGCGATTAACATAGCACTATAATTATTCTCATCAACTTCTAACGAGGATAATGATCTAATATTTATCTCGATTTCTTCATGTAATTTTTTTAATCTAAAAATATCTGTGGATTTATAAACGGGTGCTAAATTTAACAAATTGTTCATGTGGTGGTTAATTATCATATCGCGTTGTCCGAATCTTTGTTGAAGAATTTCTACGGCTTTGTCATAATTTTGTTCCGAAATCTCTAACCCGTGTATGGAATTTAAAGCTGTCGAAGTTAAATAACTTTTTAAATAATTAAATTTCTCTACCTTTGACAAAGCTTCATTGCCATGAATAGTAACTTGAAAAGTATTCCAAAAACTCATAAATTGGGACAATTCACCGCCAAATTTTTGAATGATTAATTTTGGTAATTTAACAAATTTGTTATTCTCACTTAACGGTGTACTTCTATTCTGTAATGTACTTGAAACATTTGAATTTACACCACTATTTTCGACTGAATTTACTTTTCTTTTCTTTTTTGCTCTAAAAATAGCAGTCGCGATTTTATCCTGATATTCATAACATACGTTTTTTTCATTTTCATATTCTGTTAAAGGAATTAGTTTTTCTATTTCCCTATAGGCTTCCTGTAGAAGCCCATTTTTAATAGTTAGTTGATTAAGAGCTTCTTCTAAGTTTTCAACATTTAAATGTTCTTCTTTTAAATTTAATTCTATACTGTTCGCTAACTTTGTCACACTTGTTCGAAGAATTTTTCTATTAACTTTATGCTTCTCCAACTCCATTGTAAATTTTCATAAAATTTCTTACCTTGAGCCGTCTTCGCTCTAAGAGCTAATCCAATATCAAGAAGGCACAAATATTAATTTTAATAATCGAATTTAACACAAGCATCGTTACTTTCAAAAACAACATTCTCTTGCCGGCACTGATGCACCAAAAATGTAAAATAAATTATGCGGTTCAGTGGTATTATCATTTTAAGAACATAAGGAATCAAAAATTAATATGCCGGATTGCTTTGAAACAAGAGAATGAATAAAATAGAACGATGCATACTTTTTCTGATGGTTTAATGATTATAATAAAATAAAAATTCGATTTACAAATTAAATACATTTTTTACTTCACGTTCCATAGATCATGGAAGCCAAAACTGCCTTCAGAATATTTTCTGTCTGTACAGGTGTGGATCGTTGTGTCTGGGTGTATGTAACGGTAGTTTTGTTCGAGTATCACATGAGGACGGTTGGATGGAATTCAAGGATACTTGGTAGGGATTTAGGTCTGTGCATAATTCAGTATTATATCTATTGAAGATTTCTAAATTTTAACTAGATTTTGTGATATAAGCAAAAAACACTTGCGCATGCGCAGTAAAGCTTTTGTCAGTAAAATGCGAATAGAAAACAATTTGCGATACCTTTATGTTACAGAAATCAAGGAAGCTTAACATGATTTCAAATATTTTCTCTGTGTGCATGGGAGGAGTGAGAGTACATAGAACTTTTTTATTTAGTTATTTTATTTTATTTTATTTTTTATTTATTTATTTGACTGAGTATCACGTGAAAAAAATTAGTCGCAATTCAGTGGTGATTAAAAAAAAAAAAAAAAAATGCTGTGAAAAAGATCAAATATGCCTGCAAATTAATCAACTGAAGAGTCTTTGCATGTATTACGTTTTTTTAAACTTATAAATTTGATATTCAGTTTATTCGTTCAAAAATTAATAATATACATAACATGCGGGGCTGAGTTTTTCAGAAGAAAATACTTAAACTCCTGATAGCTATAAACAGAAGCTTTAATGCATTTCTTTGAATTTAATAAAGAGTATTGCTGAAGTGATGATTAAAGAAAATAAAAATTGCGCAAAATGCATATGATACAATTTCAACACCGAGAAATTAGACACATATTCATAATTTAAAATATAAAATGCCAGCATTTATATAAACTACTATTCAGTTATAACTGTTCATTCGAAAAGTATAAAACATCAATATATCTTATGGAATAATATAAAACGTAAAAGAATCAGTATATTTCAGTAAAAGCTATCGAAATATGGGTGATAAATAATGCTGAGTAAATTTTTATAAGAGAACAATTTTAATTTTAAAATCATGGAAAATTGTTTTGGTCAGAAATAATTAAACACAACTCTTCATCAGGCGAAAATTAGTAGGTACAACTGCAGCGTAAAAGCAACAACGGTCTTAGTTTCATGCTACAATTGCGCTTAATATATTATCCATGTTTATTATTAGTTTTCTTTCTTTTACTTTTAGAATAAGCTTATCCTTCCATAAGGCATATCACACAATGTATTAGAAGGAATTCTATGTCATACATAGCAATATAATCTTGAACAACTTGAAAATTAAAGCCGTGTTTATATATTTTTTAAGTATATTAAAATTAAAGTAGCCCATTTTTTTCTAAATTAGTTTTTATATTAAATTTGATGTAACTAAATATATAATGACTAGCTGACCCGTCCGGCTTCGCACTGATGAACAAATTTTAGTTAAAGATGGATTGATAGGTAAAAAATCAAGAAATATATCAGTTTATATGTTATAGTCAGGCAATATTATTAACTGGAAAGTCAAAATATAATTTTACAATTATTTTTTTTACTTAGTTGTTAAATGTTGGCAATTTTTACTTAATGCTATTTATTTATTTATTTCATAAAAAGAAACATTTCTTTACTCATGAATAAAAAATATTGAAAAATAAACCTATGACATGAAAATGTTTTTGATAAAATTGACGTCATAATAGCTTTAATTATTATTTATTTTTTCATCTCGCAAATATATTTAATTTTTTCCATAATTGATTATTATTTTAATAATGTATATTAAAGGAGAAATCAATAATATGAAACAATATTCGTACAATATATACTATTACAGAATCTGGTGTGAAACAACCACACGACTTCCATTACCCACTATTACACGTAATACAATACAATTTTTTGGAGATATTACTTGCATGTTTTGAGATTTTCGAGTAACAGAAACTTGATACACGTATAAAGACACATACAACAGAGTTTGCATAGCGAATTAAAAAATAAGGGGAAAAAAATAGATAGTTATTTTTTTAAACACGAATTTCCGAGATCTAAATTGAACTGCCTAATCAGGATGACCGTTAATATTCCTGTAATAAGCACGTAATACTTGAGAAAGGTTATCTAAATTGGATTAAAGAAAAAATTTTCAAGAATACGTTAGAGCCGTTTTTGAGATACCAACTTTTACCAAAACTTAACATACTCAATTATTGACCTAAAAACAATAATTACATACAAAAGGATATTTAATAGGAAGTTAACATGGCGAGTTTGAAAAAAATCCGTACAGGCGTTTTTAAAGGAACGCACTTGCGAAGTCTGAAATTGAGCTGTTTATAGAGGACGCCTATCAATTTTCCTGAACTAAGCAACTTTTCAATCGAAAGGGCATCTAATATATTATTTATATAGCAACTTTGAAGAAAATCTTTAGAGGTGTTTTTGAATATGGCCTTAGGGTCCCATTTCTGGTTTTCGATGACCCAATTCCGGTTTTTCAATTTTCACGAAAATTTGGAAAATTTATCTGTACACCAGACCTGAATTACTTGTGAAGTTTAGTAGTTCTATTTTTATTAGTTTTGGAGATATGACAGCCAGAAGATTACACACACACGTGCACATATACACACACACTGACCAATTGCCAAAACCTATACAATACTTCCACGACGTACGGTAGTAGGGTAATTGAAGTAAACACATACATCTCGTATTTACTACGATAATATACAGATTTTCGTATTACGTTTTCGATCGCCAAATACAAAAATCGCCAATGACGATAGATATCAAATCTATGCTTTATTTTCAATTAAAATATTGAAAATTTTAATTAAAAATTTATTTTACCAAAATTTATTATAGCTTCTAGCACTTAGAGAGAGACAGTGTAACTTTTGATTATTGAAAGAAAAAAAAAGCAATCGGCTTTTTAGTTCTAGCGATCGTTCTCTACATATGCATATAAACCTTTCTTTTTTTTATATTAGTATAGCTATAGAGCATAGGTATATTAAATAGGTTTCCAGTCAACATAATGTAACTAAAATAATTAAATGCTATTTGCATTTCAGTAATGGCTGTATGCGCTATGTATATTGAGCTACTTGCCATAACTGTTAGTTGCTAAAAATAGTCGCCAAATAAATTTAAACATCTCAATACGCAAGCGAAGTATGACATCACTGACCGCCCGTGGATGCAAGAAAAAGATTTTCCATGTTAATCGCTCATTGGATTTTTTTTTTTTTTTTTTTTTTTTTTTTTTAATTAAAATTCTAGAATAATTATTTCCCGATTTTAATCCTCATATTTGGGTATAGATATGTATTAGTTATTGTATGCATGCGTTAGATTGAGTTATTTTGCTGTCAAATTGACAAAATTTTAATTTTAAATTTCAAAACTGTCACCCTTGGCGTTTTTTGTATTTGGCGATCAAAAACGTAATACAAAAATATACATGCCAGATGTATATTTTCGTAATATGTATTGTACGAAATATTGTTTCATATTATTCGTTACACTCTTAATGTAAGTTTTTAAAATAACCATGATTTTTGAAAGGAATTAAATTATATTCGCCAGATAATTTGGCGATATTTTTTTTTCTGCCAAGGATGACGGATATCAAATCTATTCCGCTGCAACATATTAGTATATTATATCAGATACTTTATTTAGACCAACGATATATATAAAATAGAGTGATAAATGGTAACCCTTGAGAAGGTCCAAGATGAGTCATGTGACATGCTCTCCTTGCACCTGCGTATTCGGTGGTTCCCTTGGTAACAGCTTATTTTTAGTAAATTTCTATGGCAACGGTTTGGAGATTGTTCATTGTTTTTGTTTACTTATGTAGTTTAATATTCTTTTGTTCTAAATCATTTTGATTTTGATTTTACTTCTTTTTTATTTCGTGTAGTTGAATTTTAACCGACAAAATGCTTAAAAATAGTTGAAAAATTATTATTTGTTGCTGAATTTAACTCTTTAAAAGTTTAAATTTTCTTTTATAAACACTTTTAAACTTTGTTGGGAAACGATGAAAAAAAAAGGTATTTTATTATTTATTAAAATGTGAAATATGTGTAAAATTATTTAAAAAACAATTTATTTCGGTCATAGGACTGTCATGTTACCTAATAATAAAGATAATTTGTCGAACTGATATTTTAAATGCCAAAATAGCGATAAAGGGCCAAACACAGCAACCTATTCGAGCATGTCACGTGATTCATCTTGAACCACGGAAAGCTAATCCTTCATCCATTGAATCAGCACTCTAATTTATATATCTCGTTGATTTAGACATTTGAAAACAAATTTGACTGCAAATTATGATAGAATATTTATCCTTTCCCTTTTAATTAGTTTATTAGTTAGATGTTTATTGTGTAAATATCATCCTTTGAAATGAAATGTTTATGTTTTCAATCGAATATGGAAATTTGCCATTTTTTTTTTTCTAGAGTTTTGAAATTTAAAATTCCAATTTTATCAATTTTACAACAAAAACAATTTAATCTAACGGATGCACATGATAACTAATACATATCTATATCCAAATATGGGGATTAAAATGTGGAAATAATTTTCCTCGATCTTTATTATTTTTTTACAAAATATCCAGTTCACTTTTTATATTATTGTTCGCGTGAAAATATATTTTATTATATGTCTAAAAATAAATTAATTCGTAAATCTTTTTGGCAACAATTATAAATTAAAATAAATAATATTATAAAATAGAATTTCTTATTTTATTTTATTTTATTTTATTTATTTATTTATTTTTAAATTCCAATTTCGTTTACACACATCAGTTTAAACCACGGAGTAATAAAGACTCCGTGGTTTAAACATTGATGCTTAGATATTATATATCATATCAAATTAAATTATTAGAAAAATAAACACTTTTAATTCTATAATGACGTCAGATTTAACGTGTAAGTTTAACAATTAAAAAAGCTTTATATGAATTTCAATTTAATGCACGTGCAAATATATTTCTTTTCTTTTCACGTCAAGATATTTTAAAAACGAAATGAATATGTAAATGTTTCTTTTATGTTGGCAGCAGCTAATTTTTTTAATATTTCATTATTTCCATTTCTATTACGGCTTCTATGGGGATTTTAATTAAAATGCTCAGATTTTAAACTAAAATTTATTTTATCAAAATTAAATATAGCCTATAACAATATGGCATACTGTAGCTTTCGGTCAGTGAAAGAAGTTTTTAAATCGGTTCAGTAGTTTCAGAGATTACCCTCCACAAACAAACAATTTTTTGCGCTTTATATAATGATATAGATTGCTATATTATACAATAATGAAGCAAAATAGGAAAAAAAATATTTAACAGTTCCTTCTGTTTAACAATGTATAATAATACCAAATTATGTAAAAGTCCAAAAACAACATGACGCATTTTGGAGTTCCTTGTATTTGATCTTAAATAACAAATACTCAAATTATTCGTGCAACATTACTAATGACTGTCAAATATTATATTATTATTTTTGAAACTTGTAAATCCATGAAAGTTAGAAGCCAAACTTTTTTTGATTTCTAATACTCCTTTCCTATGGATGAAAAGAAGATTTTTATTGTTATTATTATCCTTATTTAGCTTCAAAGAATAGATGTAGGCAAATGCTTCAACGATAAGGATAATATTTCTTCGATCATAAAAACAATCAGGAATATATATATTTATATATATTAAGATTAAAAAAATACTAAACAAAACCCACAGAATTATTCTTTAGTGCGTGTTAGTGTTAGTATTAAGGCCAATTGACTGCACTATTGTCCTAGCCAGTATTTACGCGTTTAGAAGAAAATCATGGAAAACTGCGAACGACTTGGCCAAAAAGTACCACCTGTGATCGACCCCGGCACCTCACGTCAACCAGCTTCGCGGACAGAACCTCTCGTCCATATTGTTGTCTAGAAAAACACATCATAAAGCAACTGCAATATATGACTTTTTTTACAAATGAATGTTTTAAATGTCTTTTCTTTACTTATTTATGAAAAGAAGTGAAATATAAACATACCACATTATTTTTTTTAAGCCGTTAATATGCAGATTAAAAATGTTTATGCATTTTATGCTGAATTTAGAAGAAAACAAGAATTTTTAATCCTATGTTCTAATATATTTTTAATCCTCAAATTTAACGACATAAAAATTTCTTTATTATTATATTTTACTTTCTTTTATTCAGAAGAACCTTGCTTTGAGATACTCTTCAAGCTAAACTAGAAAAAGAAAAGTAAAGAAAAGTTTGGTTAAAAATTTCCTTTCTTTATTTTTTTTCGTCATTTATTAAAATATTTTTAGAGGCATTTCTTTTCAAAGTTTTATCTAAATAAAAAAATGTTAGCGTTGAAACAAGCTGAATCGGCATAATGTAAAAAGAAGTGCTTTTAGTTTTATAGAAAATGAAATAGAGTCTTTTGAAAGAAAAAAGATTATGTTTAAGTATAATAAATGAGCATTCATGGTTAATAATAAGTTATAAAAATAATGATTTTTTTTTTTTTAATATTAAATATATAATTGTTATTTATGTTACAAATTTGAAAAAAATGCTATTATGAATATTATTTTATATTAAATAAATTAAAAATGCTAATTTTATAGAAAATAGTAGTTGTAATTTTTATAATAATAATAATATTTTTTTTTCTTTTCATCACAAGAAAATTGGTAGTTTTTATATGTACTTTTGCATCAAATGTTTTTAATTGGATAGATTATTTACAGTAGAACACACTAACACTTCTTTAATATGTCTTAATAATCTGATGTGCCACTCGCACGACTCTCTCTTACCCTGAAATTTAATACTATAAATACAGATTAGAGATTAAGGGTAGGATAACGAGTACTGTTATGTAAACCTATGTTAAAACAATTCAAATTAGGCTGCCACTTGGAAGGCCCCACCCAGGACACCTGGACAGCCCCTGTTTGCTCGGGCCATCACAACCCTATGTGAGCACCGATGTCCGCCAGGGTAGTCCCGCCGTCCGGTCATGCACCACCAGCCAGTTAAGACAGACCTCCTCACACCACGTGGAAAAACTTCTCCCCGAATCGCTCATGCGGGCACTGCAACTCGTTCGTGCGATTTAACAAAGTTCCCTTTTTGAAGTATAAGATGGAGATGGTTTTCGTAAAAGGTGTAGATTGTGGTGTAGATTCTTATTTTATCGAGTATTGAGGTGTGGAATAGTGGAGATTTAGTTGTGTGAAGATTAAGTAGTTGGATGAGTGTTGGTGTGCGTATCTACTAGCCTTCGTGAACGTAATATTGAATCAGCAGGGAATTCGCTGATCTACAGTGCAGTCACAGTAGTGGAGTAAAAGAGTGCATCCGTCTCTACACCTTCGACTGTTTGCTGGGGTGAGATATTCAAAATTATCTAATTTAATTGCCGATACATATATTTTGATAAAGTAATTAAATACGCTGTCTGAGCTATCTCAATTGCCAGACCGCTCTCCCATTAATCTGTTCAAATAAAAGTCTTATTTATAATTTATATTCAAGTTTCGTGCTCTTTACTTATTCATTTAGTTATCTAACTAATTAATTAAGATGTAGTTTGCTTCAACGCAAACCTCACACATTTAGCTTAGAATTTAATGTTCTGGAACCTCCAAAATGATTATTTTTAGAAATTTATTCGTTAGTCTTTAATATTTGACTATTTTTTCTTTAATATTGCTTTTAATGTTTTAAGATAAAAGCAGTACATTTTTCATCACTCGTAAACTTTCTAATAGAATATCTTTAAAACTAATGATTAAATGTATATAATGTTTACACGAAAAAAATAATAATTTTGATTTAATAAAGTATAACGCATGTACATATTTTTCGTTTTTTAATGCACAAGTCCTTTTAATTAAAAATGACTGACGAAATTGATTATTGAAAACACGTTTTTGGTAGCTACACATAGTGAGATTTTTGAGATAGATTTCGAGGAAAATTGTCGACAGTGAGAACCGGGTAGACATATCCGAACACGTCGTTGTAGTATTTTTTGCGGAGGCGTCGGAACATGACGTCACAACCAACAATTTCGAATAGTGAGATGAACTTGACATGATTTTTGTAGGGTCAATGGTAACACAACTAAATCCTTCCAATTTCACTATACCCGAATTTAAAGTATTCTCATGACACGTAATTGCCAAACTATTTGTTTTGATTATAATATAGCGTACCAAAACACTAATAAAAATGTTTAAAGCATTGCAAAGGAAAAACAATTTCAAGTAGTCGAAACACAAAAAGATGCAATATCGGTAAATATAGTTTCATACACCTCTAATCTGTTTACTCATTATTACATTTTATTCGAACTAAAAATGATGCTCAAGTGTATCCGAAAAAACATTTTCTCACAAAATGTCTAAACTTTCTGACTCATCGCAAAATTCATAGTCAAACTACATTTTACTAATACCTAGCTCAATTTCTAAAAGGCTATAATCATTTTTTGTTTCATCTTCTTCCAGGAGAGTGCTAATGTTATGAATAAAAAATTTCTTACATTTAAATATTGTTTAACGTAAACCTATTCTTTAACCACATTTCTTGCGACCATGGAAGCCTCTGCGCAAGTGCGGATTGAACGAGTCCAGTGTTAAAATAGGGGTGACTGAGAGAAAACAAGCGATAAGGGAACACCGAATAACTGGATGTTTGCCAAACAACTATCTCTCGGCCAATTTTGCATCCCTCCAAACTTTTGGACTCGGCCTCACTACTAGTCGTAGAAAACGTGGTCGCACTATACACATTATGCTTCCTCTGTAGTAAAACAGCGACTAAAAATATCCAAAATTGTCATTACGAAGATTACGAAATGATAAGAAAATTCGTCAACATATAAACAACTGTCATATTAGTGCATTTATTCCAGAAGTGTTTGTGGTGTGAGTGAATTTAATATGAAGTGATCACATATGACTCCTTAGCTGCCAAGTGGTGTAAGACCAAAATTTACGAATTTGAGTTAGAGGTATAATATTGTTCCTCGAGGGATCCTCTATTCATTTGCCAAGTGGTGTAAATCCTAGTTTACATTACGCCACTAAGAGCAATTAGAATTAATTGTGATACATTAGAAATAAATGTAAGCATGAACACAAAAGCCCATTTTCCTCAAAATGGTATTTTTAGCCTTACACCACTTGGCATGGCAGCTAAAGGACTCATGTACATGTAGTAGAGTGATTACGTAATAAGAGGCAAATACGAGTGGATCCCGTGATAAGTAGCAAATGTAGGTACAAAATACATCAGCTAGATCATACCTACTATTCCATTGCTACTAAAATAATCAATAAAGGTTTTTATTAAGTTTTTTCTGCTCTATTAATCGTGTAATATTAGCACAAAATATTATTTTAATTAATAGTAATTGACAATTATCTCATGGATCGTTCGAAATAGGAAGATTTAGGCACTGGAGCAAGGCACAAAAGTTTTTCGAAATTAACACCTGAAGGAATAAACATTAGGAATTTAGCGAGAAATTATTTATGTTTTATTTTATTTTTAGAAAGAACCATTTTGTCAAATTGGTTATTACTATTTGGGCTTTTAATTAAAATAAATTGTTTCTTGTTAAACAATTTTTGAATGTTTATTGTATCACTCATATCTTTTTGGAACTTCTAAATACATTTGGTATTGCAGGAAATAATGAGATTTTTAAAAGTTAATTAAATAAATATTATTATTTATTGATTTTTTTTTTTTTTTTTTTTTTTTTTTTTTTTTACAGAATGTCCGGTTTTTACTTTCTCTTACCCATAAGGTAAAGAAAATATTGTTTTTTTTTGTCAAATTTTCAAAACTTAGATTTTCTAATATTTACTCGTTTTGAGGTTCCCTGAATCCGAAAATCATGTTTTTATCGGTTGGTCTGTGTATGTGTGTGTACGTGTGCATTTGTCTGTGTGTGCGTGTGCATGTGTCTCTCTGTGTGTGTGTGTGTGTCTGTCTGTATGTGTGCCTGTCTATCTCAAAAACAAAATACAGCATAAGTTCAAACGTCGTATTTTAAATGTGTATGATATAGGAACGCTACACTAAACTTTTCGTTGAGATCAAGCAAATGGTTCGTGTACAGGGACACCCAAGGGAATTCAAATACATTACGACTATGAGGAAAATTGCAGGTAAGTAGAGTTTAACAGGTATAGACTGCACTAAACCAAATGAAACGAACATATATGCTTCATATACGTAAAAACATGTTTCATGTAGAATATGGTATAGAAATCATTCACTGTTCGTTTACAGGGCTACACAAAAAAAACTAGATTATACTGCGATGACATTTATTTCATCCCTGATGTCACCAGAAGGTCTAGAATACACAGATGCAACAATAAATTTAAAAGCACTAATTGTGATCTCCACAACTACAACAGAACTGCTACAATAATAACAAAAGGTCGTAAAATAAGGATTACAAATAATAATAGCAGCCTTTGCTTGAAAATTATTATAAAACACCTTACAATTTCTTGGTAAATTCACAATCTTATCTTTGTACAGATACATTTCATTGATACTAATTAGATCCATATCGTTATTCTTTAAATCTTGAAAAAGAGTGGCGGAAGCCACTTTACTATTGCCCAAGTTTAAATGCCAACAGCATATTTTATTAATAGCACTATTAACCATAGTCTATTCTTGAAATTAATCTATCAATTTCCTTGTTCCAAACTTGGCAATTTTTATCAGTAACGATATGGTCAACTTTATAATTTGTTTTGAATGCATTATTAGAGTGTAAGCAATTGGCACACTTGGCCTCATTCTTACAATCTTTCATCTCGTGCCCTTCTTCGCCGCATCTCATACATATTCTAGTATTTCTGCAAAACTTACTAGTATGCCCAAATCTTCCGCAATTAAAACACAGCATTGGCCGGAGGTGTTCCTTACAGTCCATCCTCCGCCAGCACATCTTAACCTTCTTTTGCTTCATTATCTCCACAAAATCAACAGGATTGAGGGATATAACCCAATTCCACCCACCTCTGCCTTTGTACTTGTATTTGATCTTCAGATCCTCGGCACACGCAATTTGATTGTTTTGCTTGATTTCATCAACCAACTGGCCCTCTTCAATTTCTTCGTCCACGCCAAACACTATAATTTGGGGGTGTCTTTTCTTCATTTCAGTTGCCTCAAAACTTTTAAGGGCATCTCTTTCTTTAAATTCCTTGATCAGGACATTAATGTCCTCCTTCTGTGACACCTCGACAATTACTACACCATTAGAGATATTCTTAATGGCGTTGACTCCTATTTTTATTTTCGACGGATCAATAGACTTCTTGATCGTCTTTATGGTATCAGTGGATTTAGACGTCTTGTCTGGAGGAAGAATCTTCACTGCGAAAGTCTTCCGAGTCCTAGACCGACTTCTTGCTCTCTCTATTCTGGACACAGCAGGAGTTCTCTTAACAACATCACTGTATTGTTTACTATTAATTTGCTTGTCCTTTTCTCCAATTATTCCCGTCATGTGTGATATAACATTGGATTGATCAATCACAATCCTAATCAAACTTTGAAGTTTGTTTCTTAGGTTTTCACCTAACTCTTTCCTAATTCCTTTTTGGTAAATAAACTAACCAATTCCTCCTGAAGGGTCAAAGCCTTGGCAATGAACCCATCAGAGCCCTCCGAGATATCACTCATATCTCCAACATTCGCGTCTTCCGTAGTCTCCGACATTTTACGTCGGGCTGGAAAACAAACACTTATATAAAATTATAAATATAATCAAAATATAATCAACTAAGAAATATTGTAACTAACAAATTCTCAGCTTTAGCCGCTATACAATAGCGTTGATAGTCAGAACCACTTAGAGGTACTGAGAATGGTCTTTGCTGGCATACACTCTGGGCAATTGTGCACAGCAAAACAAAAACACCACTAAGAAGTAGAAACAGCTATCTATACAATCTTGTCAGTGGTGGACCTCTGACCAATAGAGAGACAAATTATAAGACAATTTTTAAATGATTTAAATGCTCATTGTAAGATGAGGATGTGATGATTATATCATCGAGATAAACATGTACAAATTTATTCAAAACAGGATAAAGTATAGTTTCCATAGCTTTTTGGAAAGTTGCAACTGCCCCTGAACACCCGAAAGGCATTTGTTTAAAACCAAACGTGCCGTTTTTAGTTATAAATGCTGTTTTTGATATATCAGCGGGCTTCATAGCAATTTGGAAGTAACCCGATGTCGGATCGAGAGTAGACATAAAATTGGTCGTTGTAATATGTGCTAACAAATAATCAATTATAGACAAGGGATACTGAGGATATTGAGTAATAGAGTTGAGCTTACGATAATCTATTGCAAATCACCACAAATCTTACGACATAAAACAACAGGAGATGCATAAAGAGAGGTTACAGGCATAATAATATCGTTTTTCAACATTTTGTCAATATGCCAATTTATAATATCTTGTTTGGCTTGATCATAACGATAAGGTTTACTAAAGACTGGTTTATTAGTTCCAGTGTCAATTTCATGGCAAACAACATGAGTCAAGCCAGGTGTATCAGAAAATAACTGTTCAAACTGATTAAGAAAATTAACGAAATCAATTTTTTCAATATGAGTGAGGGCACTTTCCTCAAGATTAACAATTAACTGTGTCGGCTCGACAGGTTTAGAATTTAACTTAGAATCATCAATATATAGAGATTTATTGGCAAAATTTATTTCAACGTTATTTGCTTTCATAAAATCTAAACCTATAATACAGGGATGTTGAAGATTTTCTATGACATAAAAAGGCCAATTAACACTTAAATTATGAATATGAACATTCAGGCGGACATCGCTTCTATTAATACATGACTGGCCTTGAGCCGTTTTAATATTTAAATTTGTCCGCTTTAAAGACTTAAAGGCAAAATACTTATTATAAGTTTCATATGCTAAAAAGGAACATTCAGCACCAGTGTCCGAAAAGGTAGGTATTAAAAAATCATGCAGTATTATATTTAAATTAGGGAGGTCCACCGGACTGATACAAATTGTGTCTAAACATATGGAGGTGGTTGAGTCATTCAGTGGCTGTTGACCCTCCTCACAAGAGCCACTTACTTGTTTAATTGACGATTCTGGTTATTACGAGAGTTATGAAAATTTCTGTTATTTCTATCAGCTCGAGAAAAGTTTTGAGACTGATTTTGATTAGAACGATCGTTCCGAGAATTTTGAAAGTTATTACACCTTGGTTGCGGCGATTGACGTTCTTGTTGTTAGCGATTGAAATTTTGAGGGGGGGGGTGAAATTTTCACGCCTAGAATTTTGCATCTTTCCATTAACCCGCTGGCGATTAAAGGTATTTTCAGCCCTCGGAGGTAACGTTCCTGGTACTTAGATACGGTTTGAAAATGGCTGTAGTAAGAAGTGACAGGATTCAGATCATAGGACTAGTCAATAGCGGGGTTATAATTTCCATTGCAGCGGAAAAAGATACAACTAAATCCAGCTGCTTTATAATATCTAATTTACGTAACAAAAATGTTGTAGGTTTATCATAAAATGACATTTTAGTCGTATAAAGATCTTGACGAAGTCTGGCTTTATCAGCAATAGAAGAGAATGAACTCTTAATTTTAAGTTTCAAATCCTCATACGTGGGATTTTGGCCTAGAGCTCTAGAGGCAACAGTATCATACCAGATTTTAGCATCTCCTTTTAAGGAGTATTTTAATAAATTAAATTTATCAGCTTCATCAATTTTAGATAATATGAAGTACTCCTCGAGTTCAGTAACGAATTGAGCAACATCATTTGAGCCCGTTAAGTATACCCGAGCGGATGGGGGGGGGGGGGGGGGTGTCGAGCGTTTGCGTCCGCCACTGCGAGGTTTGCGTTGATGCAAATTCCATCTTAATTAATTAGTTAGATAACTAAATGGATAAGTAAAGAGCACGAGACTTGAACATAAATTATAAATAACACTTATATTTGAACAGATTAATGGGAGGGCGGTCTGCCAATCGAGATAGCTCAGTCAGTGTATTTAATTACTTTATCAAAATATATGCATCAGAAAATAAATTAGATAATTTTAAATATCTCACCCCAGCAAACAGTCGAAGGTGTAGAGACGGATGCACTCTTTTACACCACTACTGTGACTGCACTGTGGATCAGCGGATTCCCTGCTGATCCAATATTACGTTCACGAATGCTAGTAGATACGCACACCAACACTCATCCAACTACTTAATCTTCACACAACTAAATCTCCACTACTCCACACCTCAATACTCGCCAAAATAAGAATCTACACCACAATCTACACCTTTTACGAAAACCATCTCCATCTTATACTACTTCCTACCAACTTCCTTTCTCTTCATTTCAATCAATACTTTTAAAATCGCTTCCAATTCCTCCACCTCTCACAACTTAATTCGTTCGTTGCAGCACCATGTCGACACAAAACTAATCCGACCAAAACTTTCGCCGAGTCACTGGCGTCGAAGTGATTTAACCGTCCCAACTTTATACTTTGCTGGATCCAGCTTAATTTCAAACAAACTGTGGTGACGTTCTACAGTCTTAACCTCACAAATCACATGAATTCATCGTTCAAAATGTAAGTATTGTAACAATCCTATCTGAAGGAGAGTATAATTATGGTAAGTGAGGGCGTTCCCTTGTTCGTTCGTAGCACTAATGGTTTCTGATCCAAAGTTCCTAGGTTCAATCTCCGATAAGTAATAGTGACTTTTTTTTTTTTTTTTTTTTTTTTTTTACAACAATACTGTAAATATTAACTATTTCCTAATGTTTCTTTTTAATACTACAAATAAGGAAAGTATGCATATTTAATTTAATTTAATTGTAGAAAAATAAAAATAAAACTTTTTTTAATTGAAATAAAAGATTTAAAAAATAGAATGCTTATACTTTGATAATTTTCCTACTTTTAATTATAGTGATTATTTATCAGAAACTAAATTTGTAACTAATATAAAATCCTTCCCAACAGATTATTATTATTATTATTATTACTATTATTATTATTTAACCTTTGTAATATTTCGATAAGAGTAAGAGTATGTAATAATAATAATAGTAATTATAAAAAATGAAAAGACTTAATTTAATGTATTAATTATTTCTTTTTAAATTATTAATTTAATTTTACAAAAAATATTTTTTTTCTTTTTCAAGTGAAATAAAATATTTTAAAAATAAGAAGTTTGATCCTTTTTCTGCTTTTGAATATAATCGTTATTTATTAGAAATCAAACTTTTAACCTGAAAGGCTTTTCTTCTTTATATATATATATATATATATATATATATAAAATTCCTTGTTATTGATTATGCATGTATAATCCCTATTTAATTTAGTAATAACTTTCTCTTTCATTATTAATTTAACTCAATGTAATTCGCTTTACTTAAAAAAATATTTTAAAAATAACCATTTAAATTTAATGACAAATTATTTATTTTGGACGAATACTTTACGTATTTAAAAAAGGAACTTAACAAGAATTGAATCCGGGTACTCTTGGTCAAAAATGAAATACTCTATGACCAACCTACTGACAGACTTGAGAATTTCATTTCAAAAGTTATTAACATATATATTATTTTATTAAGTGAGCAATATTTGTATATATATTTCACTGTTCTCGAAAACGGTAGCTCGGACAGTCACGAGATTTAACACAAAGGTGCCCCCCGAAGGGTCATTGTGCACATCGAAGTCAGATTTTCAAATTTTTGATTAGTTTTTTCTTAATTAATTAAAATGTGAAAATAATAACTTTTTAATTTCTGATAAATAAGCCATTTAAAACCAATGTAACTTTTAAAATGACATAAAACATACAAAAATTTAAAACTTTAAAAATACATTTTAATTAAAAACATTAAAACACAAGACAGACGTTTCGGCTAGAACACTAGCCCTCCTCAGTGTCAAACATACAAGCACAAACAACATTTACAAAATTCATAATACATCATAGCAAGATTAAATATTCAGGAGGAATAGCTTTAGCCTCGTTCAAGGCAGAATGTTGCATTTTGGTAAAAGCGCCCTCTAGAAAAATACGGGATTCATAGATATTTATATTAGAAGCTAAAATTTTAAAGTTTTCAAAATCCGGAATATGATCACTATTGAGAGAATGGATTACGAGTTTTGATTTTAAATCTCCTGTTTTATATGAGCGTTTATGTTCCTTTAATCTAATTTCACCTGTTCTGCCAGTTTCACCGATATATGTAGAATCACAATTTTTACAAGGAATACTATAGATTACTCCTAGACGTTTAAGAGGGAGGACAGCGGGTTTAAAGTTTGTGAGAAAGTTACTAATACGGAGTTGAGGTTTAAAGCTAGTGGAGATATTAACTGTTCTAAGTAATATTTTTCAGAAATACCTTTATAATAAGGGATAGTCGTACGATAAGTGGAATTTTTAACTTTAGGATAAACTGATTTATATGAAAAATAGAACTCTTCTTTATAAATTCTTTTAATAAAACGAAGGGGGTAACCATTTTTTTTTAAATCAGAAAAAATTTTGGATAGTTCAATATTTAATAATTCGGAATTACTACAATAATGCTTTGCACGATGTAAAAGAGTACGAATGACTGCAAGTTTATGCGATAAAGGGTTAGCTGAATTGAAGTTAAGATATTGACCAGAGAAGGTGGGTTTTCTATAGACTGAAGTTGAAAAATGTAAAAAATCATTGACAGGTTTATGCATTATAAGGATGTCAAGAAAGGGTAGTTCATTATTAATTTCAGTTTCAAGGGTAAACTGGATAGCAGGACATAAAGAGTTAGCAAAATCTAAAATATCGTTAACATAAAGTTGCTTAGTAATTATAAAAATATCATCCACAAATCTTTTCCAGAAAATTTTTTTTATCATGTAACTGGGAATTAATTTTGTTTTCTAAGTGTTGCATTACAATTTCAGCTATAACGACAGATATAGGGGAATCCATGGCAGTTCCGTTAATTTGACGGTAGTAAGAATCATTAAAAATAAAACAATTAGAAGATAAACAAAAAGTGGTAAGATCAAGTACAGTATTTAAATTTAAATTAGTGTCAACATTAAAATTAGGATAAATATCTTGAATAATATTACATGCAAATGATATAGGAATAGAAGTAAAGAGGGCTAGTGATCTAGCCGAAACGTCTGTCTTGTGTTTTAATGTTTTAATTAAAATGTATTTTTAAAGTTTTAAATTTTTGTATTTTTTATCTCATTTTAAAAGTTACATTGGTTTTAATATATTAATGAGCAGTATAAATTGTGTTTAATTTTATTAAGCCATTTAAATTTTATCCATAATTTAATTGTTGTCATTTTTTTTCCACAGAATAATAACAATTAAAAAAAAAAAAAAAAACGTACATCTTATACTATTAAGAGAGCAATATTTGTATATATATTTCACTGTTCTCGAAAACGGTAGCTCGGACAGTCATGAGATTTAACACAAAGGTGCCCCCCAATTGTGCACATCGAAGTCAGATTTTCGAATTTTTGATTAGTTTTTTCTTAATTAATTAAAATGTCAAAATAATAACCTTCTATTTTCTGATAAATAAGCCATTTAAATTTTATCCATAATTTAATTGTTGCCATTTTTTTTCGACAGAATAATAACAATTAAAATAATCTGATGTGTCACTCACGCGACTTTCTCTTACCCTGAAATTTAATACTATAAATGCAGGTTGCAAATGAATAGGTAAGATAACGAGTACTGTATGTAAACCTATGTTAAACAATTCATATTAGGCTTCTGAAGAGTTTTATATGATAATTAGTTCTGTGTGAGGGGGGATACCGCCCCCCTCAACCCCCCGTTTCATTCATGCACCTACATTTATATAGAATTTAATTCGGTTATTAAAAAATATTTCTCTTTTTAAAAAATAATTTATTAAAATTATTATTAAAAAAAATTATCTTTTATGATAAGGCAGACGATTTCCATATTAGAGAAGTAGTATAACACCAAATATCCAAAAAAAGTCAATTTTATTCTCAATATATATATATATATATAAAAAAAAAAAAGTACGATTTTTTTTTTCAGATTTTTTTTTCGTTTAAATTAAAAAAAATCGATAACTTTGTTTTAAATTATCGCAGATTGATGGTTCAACCATTCGTTTTAAAGGTATTGGGAGCTCTTTTGAAAGATACCCATCTTGAAAATTTACTCCCCTCGAGGGTGGACTTCCCCCCCAGGGGGGGAGGCGAGGCTCCTGCATACACAAAATTTTTCCCAGTTAAATGTCTCTATTACAAAAAATATATATTTGTTTCATTTGGTTTAGTGCAGGTTTGGATGTGGCTCCTCTAATAACAAACTGTTCAAAAAATAGCTTCTCACCTTCTGTCCCGGTGGCGGTCTACACGGATGGCTCTAAAACCGAGGCTGGAGTTTCCTCAGCTTTAATTGTTCTTGAAGGCGACAGCGAAGTCTATCGGTGGGCGGGTAGGCTCGAGGACTACAACTCAGTATTCCAAGCAGAACTCTACGCAATTAAAAAATCCCTAGACTGGGCGGTAGTAAATCATAATCAACAACAACAACTAAGTGTTTATTGTGATAGTCTTTCGAGCCTGCTCGCCTTTGCTCGCCACCGGAACAGACACCCACAAGTCCTGGAAATAAAAGAAACTCTAATGAACCCTAACCTTAAGTGTACCCTGGCACACGTTTCTGCCCACAGGGGAGAAGTCGGTAATGAACTTGCTGATACCCTGGCCAAAGAAGCCACGGAATTCCCAGTGAAAGAACCATCTCCTTTTGCCCCTCCCTCCTACGTAAAACTAAAACTGAAACAAATCTTCACATTAAAATGGCAAGACCTGTGGCGAAATTTTGAGAAGGGTAGATATACCTTCTCCCTAATTCCACAGGTTTCAACAAATTCATGGACTCTAACTCCTCCCATAACGGCTTTCTTAACAGGCCATGGCCCCTTTCAATCCTACCTCTTCAAGCTTCATCGCCGACGCTCTCCCCTGTGTCCCTGCGGTGAGGAGGGAACTCCCGAACATTATTATTTCTCTTGCCCCCTAACTCAACAGTTCCATTTCAGAAATCCCTCTCCAAGACCAAATAATTGGCTTGAAAATATCTTAACCAGAAAACTGTGAATTAAAAAACTAAACAATATTTTCTCCCTCTTAATGGACATAACCAATTTGACTGATTAATAACTATTCCCACTGGCAGCTAATCTTCTTCCCAAATGAAGCTACTTATCCTCCCACCCTTTTTCAAAATACCCGTCACCAAAACAAAAATCTGTTTGCAAGGAAGCCTCTTACTCAAAACCTCTCTTAAAAACTAAGTAAACTCTATAGTTTAAATCAGCAACAATCCTAACTCTCTCATTCTCTCCTCTGTTACCCAAATTACCCTGTAAAATCAGTTTTCCGCACAGTTGTTCTGCAATACTGTCATCCATGTTGTCATCCAATTGTACCACCTGGACTATTCTAGTCCACAGTTCTTCTGTAATACTGTCATCCATGTTGTCATTCAATTGTACCACCTGGACTATTCTAGTCAAACTTGAACTCTCTAGTACACATCAAGAGCTGTGACAACTCATCTAGTGCCGTCTGTCGCGAGAGGCCTTAAGCGCCTGGCACAATCCATCTAAAATTAACATCACCCAATGTCGCGAGGTGGCTTTCAGCCAGGCGATGACCATGTACTCTTTCTATGTTGTTTTCCATCGCCCCTTGCCGCGGTAAGGCTTCATGCCTGGCGATGCCTATGTAAAACCTTCTTGCTTTTTAAATAAACGTCAGGCAGGTCTGTAGGGGGTTCTTCTCGGTACAGCCCACGTGAACTTCGGTTCTAGAAGCGCTCAACACCGCTCTTCGAGCGGTGAGCGGGGGCTGCTCCCCTGTTCAGTTTATAGGCATTAAACTCTATTTTCCTGCAATTTCCCCCATAGACGTAATGTATTAGATTTCTTTTGATTGTCCCTGTACACGAACCATTTGCTTGATCTTAACGAAAAGCTTACTGTAGCATCCCTATATGATACACATTTAGAATACCAAGTTTGAACTTTCTGCCATAATTTGTTTTTGAGATATGCTGATAACAGACAGACACACAGACATACACACAGACACACACACAGTCACACACATAGACATACAGACACACAGACATACACACAGACCATTTGCTAAAAACATGATTTTCGTATTCAGGGGACCTCAAAACGTGTAAATATTACAAAATCTCGCGTTCGAAAATTTGACCCAAAAACAATACTTTCTCTACCTTATGGGTAAGAGAAGGTAAATAATCTGGTGTGTCACTCACACGACTTTCTCTTACTCTGAAATTTAATACTATAAATACAGGTTGGAGATTAAGAGGTAAGATAACGAAGTTATGTAAACCTATGTTAAACAATTCAAATTAGGCTTCGGATGAGTTTTATATGATAATTAATTCTGTGTGAGGGGGGCAACCGCCCCCTCCGTTTCATTAATGCACCTAGATTTATATAAAATTTAATTCGGTTATTAAAAAATAATTCTGTTATTAAAAGATAATTCTGTTTTAAAAAAATAATTTATTAAAATTATTATTTAAAAAAATTATCTTTTTTGATAATACAGACGATTTCCATATTAGAGAAGTAGAATAACACTAAATATCCAAAAAAAGTCCGTTTTATTCTCAATATTAAAAAAAAAATATATAATAATAATAATACGATTTTTTTTCTAAGATTTTTTTTTTTTTTTTTTTTTCGTTAAAAGTGAAAAAAAAATCGATAACTTTGTTTTAAATTATCGCAGATCGATGGTTCAACCATTCGTTTTAAAGGTATTGGCGAGCTCTTTTGAATGATACCCATCATGAAAATTTACTTCCCTCGAGGGGGAACTTCCCCCCCCGGGGGGGGGAGGCGAGGCCCCTACATACACAAAAAAAAATTTCCCAGTTAACTATCTCTATTACAAAAAATATATATTCGTTTCGTTTGGTTTAGTGCAGTCTATAGACGTTAAACTCTACTTACCTGCAATTTCCCCCCTAGACGTAATGTATTAGAATTATCTTGATTGTCCCTGTACACGAACCATTTGCTTGATCTTAACGAAAAGCTTACTGTAGCATCCCTATATGATACACATTTAGAATACCAAGTTTGAACTTTCTGCCATAATTTGTTTTTGAGATATGCTGATAACAGACAGACACACAGACACACAGACCATTTGCTAAAAATATGATTTTCGTATTCAGGGGACCTCAAAACGTGTAAATATAACAAAATCTCGCGTTCGAAAATTTGAGCCAGAAACAATACTTTCTCTAACTTATGGGTAAGAGAAAGTAAAAAAAAATCGTACTTTTATTTAAAATGAGGAATATAAATCAGAAAGATTAGAAAATAAATTAGAAATATCAGTCGTATCATCACAAATAAGATACCTAATGATAGGGAAAATTTTTATGAATCCGATGCATTAAACAGCTTATCAATCGGACAATTAGATTTTTTAAAATTAACTAAAGTATGAATTTTAGGTGGCAACAGCAGAAGATTGTATGGAAACCGTTAGGAGAAAGAGAAATAAAAAATCTGCTTCACATTAAGTCACATGTTTTTGAAGTGGGATTAAAAATTGCAGTTTTCAAATTCTTTTAAATTTTCTCTCACGAACACAAAAATATAATATATAGCCTGTACCCCACAAGAACAACTTGCATTTCAAATTTCATCAATTATTTTGGTTAATAAACAAAAAAGTTACATTTTTTTTTTTTTTCAAATTAAGTTTTATTCTAACTTCGAAAAGATTTATCTGATCATAGATATAATCTATACTATTATATAAAGAGCAAAAAATTGTATGTTTGTGGAGGGTAATTTCTGAAACTACTGAACCGATTTAAAAACTTCTTTCACTGACCAAAAGCTACACTATCCCTGATTGTTATAGGCTATATATAATTTTGATAAAATAAATTTTAGTTTAAAATCTGAGCATTTTAATAAAATCCCCATAAAAGCCATAATAGATATGGAAATAATGAAATATTAAAAAAATTAGCTGCTGCCAACATAAAAGAAACATTTACATGTTAATTTTTTTTATAAATATCCTGACATGAAAAGAAAAGAAATATATTTGCACATGAATTAAATTGAAATTCATATAAAGCTTTGTGAAAGGTTAAACCAACACGTTAAATCTGACATCGTAATACGCAAGCGAAGTGATGACGTCACTGGCCGTTCGTGGATGCAAGAAAAAGATTTCCTATGTTAAACGCCCATTGGATTTTTTGTAAAAAATTATTAAAAATCAAGGAATATTATTTCCCGATTTCAATCTCCATATTTGGGTATAGTTATTTATTAGTTATCATGTGCATGCGTTAGATTAAGTTGTTTTTGCTGTAAAATTGATAAAATTGAATTTTAAATTTCAAAACTCTAGGAAAAAAATTTGCAAACTTCCATATACGATTGAAAATATAAACATTTTATTTCAAAGAATGATATTTACGCAATAAATATCCAACTAATATACTAATTAACAGAAAAATGATAAATTTTGCATCATAATTTTAAGTCAAATTTCTTTTCAAATGTCTAAAAAAAGTATCTGATATAAGATACTAATATGTTGCAGCGGAATAGATTTGATATCTGTCATCCTTGGCAGAAAACAAAATATTGCCAAATTATCTGGCGAACATAATTTAATTCTTTTCAAAAATCATGGTTATTTTAACAACTTATATTTAGAAAGTAATGAATAATATGAAACAATATTTCGTACAATTACATATTACGAAAATATACATCTGACATACATATTTTCGTATTACGTTTTTGATCGCCAAATACAAAAACGTCAAAGACAACAGAGTTTTGTAATTTAAAATTTAAATTTTGTAAATTTGACAGCAAAATAACTCAATCTAACACATGCACATGATAACTAATACATATCTTTACCCAAATATGGGGATTAAAATTGGGAAATAATTTTCCTCGATTTTTAATATTTTTTTTACAAAAAATCCAATGGGCGATTAATATAGGAAATCATTTTTTTGTATCCACGGAAGGAGCCTTATTCACGGACGGTCAGTGTAGTCACACTTCGCTTGCGTATAGCTTTAAAAATATTTATTTTTCTAATTATGTAATTTATTTAATACTTAGAATTAATATTTAAACAGATGTGTGTAAAAAAAATTGGATTTAAAAAAAATAAATAAATAACTTACCTGAAGCATTAAATGTTTTTTAACATTAAATACTAAAAAGTATAATCTATACATATCGATACATATAATAAAATAAGATTTTTGTGTGTGTGTGTGTGTGTGTCATTGTGTATGTATTTACAGAGCTTTTTAGCAAAACGGCTGATGGCTGAGCTACAAAAATTTGCATGGAGGTTTGTAATGACCTCTCCTGATGCACCTCGAAGCCTGATTTTCGAAATTTTTATTAGTTTTCTTTTAATTAATTAAAATGTGAAAATAATAACCTTCTAATTTCTGATAAATTAGGCATTTAAATTTTATCCATAATTTAATTGTTGCCAATTTTTTTTTCGACTAAATAAATAAACAAACAAATAAATAAAAATGTGCATTTATTTAAAATGAGGAAAGTAGATTAGAAAAATTAGAAAATAAATTAGAAATTTCGGTCGTACCCTTACAAATAAGGTACCAAATTAAAGAGGTAATTTTTGTAAATCCGACGAATTAAACAGCTTATCGATCGGACAATTAGATTTTTTAAAATTAACTAATGTATGAATTTTAGGTGGCAACAGCAGGAGATTGTAAGGAAACCGTTTGGGGAAAAAAAAAGTTATACCTGCTACTCATTAAGTCACATGTTTTTTGCGTGGGATTAAAAATTGCAGTTTTGAAATTTTTTTAAATTTTCTTTCACGAACACAAACATATAATATACAGCCTGTACAACGCTAGACCAAATTGCAGTTCAAATTTCATCAATTTTAGTTAATAAACAAAAAAGTTACTTTTTTTTTCAAATTAAATTTTATTCTCACTTCAAAAATATTTATGTGATACGATACATTACGAATTTGGGTTATAATAGTTTTTTTAAATAGATTATTTAAACTTTATGAATCATATTTTTATTTTATCAGTTTCATTAATAGATCCTCCTGGGCGATTTTTTTAAATTTTGTTGTTGAAGTACACCGAATGTTTTTCGACAAGAAGTTTATTATAGCAACAACCATTTTAATCTAAGTAGCGCATCAAATATATATATATATATATATAAGTGTTACAAAAAGTATTACAAACAGAAAAAAAAATTATAGAACCAAAATAGTAGTCACATAAATGATTTATTTTTATTGAAAGTTTATAGAAAAAATGCAGTTTTAAAGATAGCAAATTTATTTCAACAAGTACTATTTTAAACCTAAAAACCATTAAAATATAACAGAATATGAAATATTCTTATATGTAAACAAAAAGGTGTCTGATAAAATTATTAGCAAAATAGTCTTCCCTTCCTCATATACAAAAAAAAAAAAATTCCATCGTTAATATGGCGACAAAAATTCAAAAGCCGCGAATGGAGCGTCATAATAAAGTTGATAATGTTTATTTTTTTATTTTATATATATACTAATCACTATGCTAATTTATCATACAAATAAATGAGCCTCTGTGTGTGACTGCACTTGCACGCTGTCGAACAGAAATATTTGATTAATTTAAATTAATATTTAAATAAATAAATAAAAATATGTTTAATGAGAAATATATATTAAAAAAAACCATATAACCATAAAACAAATTAGTTGTCTAAAATATGGCAGAAATAGCACTCATAGCATATTGTTACAAGGGATTAAATCTAAAGTGGTGATAAAAATTCAAAAGTCCCCAAAGAGAACTATATTAAGGCTGTACTATGATCAGGTTTACAAACCATAAATTATATATAACCACAAAAAAAAAAAAAAAAAAAAGTCTCATGCGGCAGACGTCGCCGGTCATAGAATATTATAATATCTGGCGTAAAATTGTTGTCATTTTTATGGTTGAGCGGATAAACAAAATCAACATAGGAAATAACGTAAAAGCAAATATTATGTGCACCACGTATAGTGTTGTTCATATGTAACTGGGATTCAAATATAAAAGGGATACTTCAATTTTTTCGATACTATCTATTTCGAAACTGTTATCTAATAAGGACTTAATGAAGCCTACTGGTAAACCAGGTAATAGGGACAAGCGCCCGAATTTTAGCGGATGACCAAATCGCTACCGAAGGCAGCAGGGATCCGAAGCGAGCTTTTGAACAATTTTAGTAATTTTATTTTTATAAAACTATATAGAAAAGTGTTTCCTTTAAATTTAGTGACCAGCGAAGCGGGCAAAGCCTGCTAGTTATCCCTAAATTAGCATGTTTCAATTCTTTCATTATGAACGATGAATTTATTATTTAAAATTGTGCCCATTTTAAATTTATTATTTAAAATTATGTCCATTTTAAATTTATTATTTAATTTATGTGTTTATAAATTTTTAGCTTAAAGTTGAAGCTCATACATAACAGTTATAATATTTAATATTAAATATACAATTATATTTTTAATCTCAAGAAGATATAACCTTACTTATAAATTTATAAAACTATATACGTTATGTTTACATTTACTTTTACAAAACTATATACTTATTTTACATTAAAGCTATACTTTATTTTTACAATTACAAAACTTGCAATGCAAGAAGCATTACTATTCTGATCTCTTCCAAGACAACGGGCGTTTTTAATTCTGTTTACTTTCTTGTTTTAAATATTTCCCCAGAAAAAATACTGTAAATTTTTAATAAGTGTAAAATAATTTTATTTGTACATAGTTTCTTTTTGAAAAGGTATAATTTTTAAATAAATGTATACATTTCAAACAACTATTCAAGCTTTAAAACGTTCATTTTTATTAAACAATACATATTTTAATGAAATAAGAAAGAGCGCATGTCTTCCTTTTAATGAGAAATTTTTATATTCGTAGAATCAAGAGAAAAGTTACAACTATTGTACGTTTGTAAAAAAAAAAAAAAAAAAAAGAGAGAGCTCTTTTTTTAGTATGAACTAGGAAACGCAGAGTGAAATCTTTCAGTCTGATATCGTATTTAAATTATTAAATGAAATTATGTTCATTTATTTGTGTTTCTTCAGTATCCAAAACTTTTTATATTAAGTCAAAAACGTTTTAAGGAAATGAACACAAGTTTTATTATCATACCACTTTACATGTGATAAAGAATTAAATATTATATTTTTTATTTTATTTAAATAATAAAAAATAAGTTCGCATTAGCTTAAATATAATGAACGCCTAAGTCTCCAAGAAACCGTATTTTTATTTGAATAGATGAATTACCGAAATAAATTGCACATCAGATTTTTTTTTTTTCTTTTTTTACGGACGTTTTCGTAAAAAAAGTCTGCCTATCGTAAAAATGATGTAAAACACATTTTTACATCATTTCGTCAACATGTCAGTGGGGAGGCGAGTTTTACTATAAACTCTGTAAGTTCCGAGCAATTCCAACGTGATGATGATGATGATGATATACCTCTATTGCAGGGAAAAGAGGAAGTGGGATGGGCCGATCCAGACGGGTCCCACGCGGGACGAGAAAACTTGACCCGCACCCAAACTCCAAAAAACCTTTCGACCCACGACCCGAAAAAATATATTATTCAATTTGTATTACATAAGAAACCAAATTAAAATTCTGTTTAACGAAGCACAGCTATAATACTGAATAGACCTTTCAGAGAATTAATTATTACATAAATATCATAAAGTACATAATATATTACATAAATATTTTTAAATGGCCAATTTTTTTAAAATTCAATTTAAATCAAAATAAATTATTTTTGTTTTTATCATTAAAACCGTAAATATATTTAGTTCATTATCATCTTATCAACAATTCTTAAAAAAAAAAAAAAAATAAATAAATAAAAAAAAAAGTCACTCAAAATTTTTATTAATCTTTATACAGGAATAATATAAATATTTATTAAGCGCTAAAGAGCTGTTATTGTAATAACAATTATGATATTTTATTAAGTGTGCACACCGTTACATCATTACTGCCTCCGAATATGTTCTATTATCGTCCCCCTCCCAATATTTAAAATTCAGTCATATCTATGACAGCAATTTTTACTTTCTTTTACCCATAAGGTAGAAAAAGTATTGTTTTGGGGTCAAATTTTCGAAAGTGAGTTTTTGTTATATTTACACGTTTTGCGGTACTCTGAATACAAAAATCTTGTTTTTAGCGCTAAATGTGTATGATAGAAGGATGTTACACTAAACTTTTCGTTAAGCTAAAACAGATGATTCGTGTACAAAGACACCCAAGAAGATTCAAATACATTATGTCTATTTGGGAAATTGAAGATAAGTAGAGTTTAACATCTATAGACTGCTAAACCAAATGAAACGAATATATATTTTTTATATGCATTAAAACATCTCTCATGTAGAATATGGAAGGGGAATTATTCACTGTTCGTTTACAAGTCTACACAAAAGAACTAGATAAAAGTGCGACAATAGTTGCAAATTGATGGAAGTGTATTTCAGGCTGGGCCGTGCATTATTACTATAGGATTATATTTATTTGCACCATGTGGTGTGTTCATAATCTTCAAAAGATATACAGGGCTGGAAATAGTTAAGCGATAACATTCTTTTTTGTTGTTAGTGGATGTGCTTTACTATAATATTTTACCATTTCCAGGAAAGCTGTCCAGGAAATGAAATGAATTCCTCATAGAGATATGGTAAATAATGTATGTTTTTGAGCTAAATATTCATCGCTTGTTTTTTGTATATTTACACGTTTTGAGGTTTCCTGATTACCGAAGTCATGTTTTTTAACGCTTGATCTTTTTATGTGTCTCTTAGAGTAACTTAAAAACGAATAATTTCAGGCGATCCAATTGTTGTATTTTGAAGTTAATATAAGTTTGTTGCTGGAAAAGTTGGATCAAGATTGACAAATTTCAAGGAATTTCGCTTGTGAAACCTGTCTGTATAATTCTAAGTGAACTTTTAATTTTAATAACAGATTTAAATTCAATATAAATGTACGTGCAGTAATGAAACGAGGGGTTGAGGGGGCAGTAGCCCTTCTCATATAGAACTAATTATCACATAAAACTGTTCCAAGGCCTGATTTGAATTATTTTAACATAGGTTTACATAACAGTATTCGTTATCTTACCTTCTAATCTCAAACCTGTATTCATAATATTGAATTTCATGGTAAGAGAAAGTCGTGTGAGTGACACAAAAACAATATAAATATATATTAAACATTATAATGCTGTTATTACTATAACAATCATGATACTTTATTAAGTGCGCATATGCACACCATTATATCATTATTGCCTCTGAATGTTTTCTAATGTCGTCCCCCTCCCAATATTTAAAATTCAGTCATATATATATGACAGCATTTTTTTTTTAATATTTAAAGACTGAATTTCGCTAATCCCACCGTCTTAAGCAATAATCCAGCTGTAATCAATTAATATAACTATACGAAGATTTCTATTTTGTACGTTGTGATCTAGAAATTAAATTATTCACAATTTCTACCTTTTAACATGCACATACTTAAGATACACTTAATGAACAAACTTAAATTAAACTTAAGAAAAAAAATGCATAAACTTACCTTTGTACATCAACTAAAAGCCTCTCCACGTTTAAGGGATGTAATTTGCGGCATTTAGGGCAATGTAGTAAACAGACCTTTAAAAGCTATTTTTTTTTAACAGCTTTAATTCAACACTGTAAACGAAAACGTCTTAAATTCAGTTAAAAAAGTGTCTTAAACGGATGGTCATTTTTTAAGCGAAAAAAAAAAGTGTCTTACTTTTTTAGACAACTTTCCGCATCTGAAATTGAGACATTGCAGATGTCTTAAAACTCCGCCATCTTTTTTATGTTTTGAAACACCGCCATGTTAGGCTTAAAAATCTGACATTTTTAAGACTTTTTAATAAATAAATAAAGGTGGTGGTGGTGTGGTGATTCTGATTTTCTGTTTAAAACATATTTTATAATATTCTAGAGTATTGATAAAATATAATAATTTAAAAAAAAGAATTACATATACATACACCAGCCCCTGGAATCGAACTCACAATCTTCGCTACCGTAGACGGACACTCTTGCCAATTGCGCCACGATTTCACACAAAGGTTTTCGATAATATATCTACTGTAATATTCGCGAAATGGATTGTGTTATAATATAACTTGTATTTTTTCCCTTAAAACTTTCGAGATCAAATCTGAAGCTCAATATGTATTAATTCTATTAAATTTCAATTGTAGAAGTATAAATTTTGTAAAATATAAACAAATATATCAAAATCTAAGATTGTAATGTTTTAAAACGATTTCTTTCTATAAACTGTTAGTTAAACCGGACAACAACAATAAGAATATATATATATATATATATATATATGAATATGAAAACTAGAAATGTTTTGTTTTACGTCCAGGTAAAAAAGTTATAGAAAATAGTTTTATATCGAAAGAGATTAAAAAAGAAAGAAAGAAAGAAAGCAGCTATTTACAAGTTGTGTGTAAGATTAGTTAGAAATTCGCTTTCTTAGCGATAAAATATTCTTCGCTGCAAGTTCATCTTAATGTTATTTCATTTAATTAAATGAGCGAGCTTTAAATAAAAAGTAACTATTTTAACAGTAGAATTGAAAAAGTGACAAACTAGGAGTAAATGAAGAACGGCTAGCCTTACTCACTTGAAATGATTTTCAGAAAAAAATTATTTATTTATTTTGTTTTTCAGATAAAAAGAGATTTAAATTTTTGATATTTGATCATGATTTCAATTAAAAAAAAATTTTTTTTTCGCTGCTAAGTTAAAAAATTCTTAAAAGAAATTATCATTTTATTAAAACTGTATCTTGATATGAAAAAAAAAAAAACGAGACAATGAAGATGATTTTGATTTCCATTCACAGATGGCGCCACTACTAATGACGATGATAGTCAACGATGAAATGTGAAAATGTCTTACTTTAAGACACCTTCCTTTTTTAAGATACTTTACGTTAGTTCTGCATCACCAGTTTATTAAGACACAAAAGTGTCTTAAATTAAGATATCTATTATGTCTTAGCTTCATTTTAAGACATTTACGTGTCTGAAATTCATTTTAAGATGTTTTTTTGTCTTACTTTAAGACGCCTTTATTTGCAGTGAAAATGTGTAGTATTAGTTCCCCATTATGATATAGGCATAGGGAACTTAGTTAATCGTGAAATTGTTTTGCCTCGGTTTTTTTTATTTTTACGCGTTTTGAGGTGTGATGATTCCGAAAATATCAAAATAGGTATGGTGTCCGTCTGTAGGGTGTCTTTTAGTTCGTCAGTCCGTTAGTAAGTTAGTTTGTTAGTCTGTGTACACGATATCTCACGAACAAAAGATCGCAGAGAGATCGAATCAGTTTTAAAATATTATTTAAGACGCTGGAAAGAACCCTATTCATTTGCAACATTCTAATTTTAAAACTTTAGAAGTTGTTCGAAATTGACGATTTTCTTAACATGGGAGAATAGGGCGACATTTCCCTTAAACGTGCATGAAAATAAATATTTCTATCGTAAAGATGTAAGAACAGCTTTTAAATATCAGTCTTAATGCCGGGATGAACATCATTAACTATAAACATGCTACTTTGAAGATTTCGCAAATTATTCGAAATTTACGAATTTCTTAACATGGCAGATTTCGGCAAAATTTCACATAAATGTCGGTTTTCAGGATATTTTCGCCGTAAAGATGTCAGGGCACTTTTAAAATATCATTCAGGATACCGGCAAGAACATCCTTGACTATGAATATTTTAATTGAAAATTTTCAAGTTATTTGGAATTTAAAATTTATTTAACATGGCAGAATAGGTCATAATTGAGCATAAACGTCTATTTTGAGGATCCTAAATACATCAGACAACTTCAAAATAACATTTATGATACTTGTTTGAACATCATTGACTACAAATATTCTAATAGGTAAATTTCGTAAGTTAATCGAAATTTAAGATTTTATCAACATTAGCAAAATTGAAAATTTTCCATATAAATATGCATTTTGGGGACTATTGCCTTGGAAACTGTAGCATGAAAACTAAACTACGAAATTGACCCCAGTAAAATAAATTAATAGATTAGAATAAGATATGTATATTGAACTGAATGGTGGGTAGCCTGTTAGACGGGGATTTCATTCTATTACTTTATCAAGAGTTTGATCAAATTAATTTCTCTGAACATGAATATAATATGTCTTGCTCTAGAAATTTATGAGAATATACATATGTTTGGGACCTGAGCAGAGTCCACCTATGCCAACTAGTTATTTTTCCGAATTTGCTTCCGAAGAGAAAAAGTAAAGTGTATTCAAGTAAAGAGTATTCAAGGACATGACGTCAGAGTAGTTATTTGACCTTAAAAGATAAATCAGCAAAATTACAGTTGCTATTTGTAGATATTTCATCGCAATTAAGGAATAATGCGGGAGAACCGTAATGAACAAAGTGCATAAATAGAGAAAATTATACTAGAGGAAACCTTTAAAATGCAATAAAAAAAAGTTTCCCAGACCATTCTTGAAATATGGATGGTCTATTATGATGTATATACATACGATTTTTGCATTTATATTTTTAGTAAAAAAAAAAAAAAAAATTGTTGCATTTATGGGTTATCGCATTTAAGCACAATGACCTTATGTCTTAGTTTGGACTTAAAAAATGGTCAGAGACATGAAAACGTGTGATGTTATCAGTGTGAGGAAGTTTTCATTCTAGATATTGTTCTTGTTCTTTCATAAATGTTTTTAAGAATTAAATTTTACAGTTTACTTTTAATAATGCACACAATTATTAGTTAAATTCATTCTGCTATAATTAAGCTTAAAATAAATAAAATAAAATTTTATTTTGTCTTTAATTAATTGCATCGTTCAGACCAATGAATGATGTTATTAAGAAGGGATATTAATAAGATTGAAAGTCCGAACGATATTATGATGTTTGTTGACGCATGCGCGCCACCCGTCGTTGGTCACCTGTCATTGGAGAGGAAGTGTGTTCTCTCTTAGGTTGTACGAAACAAGTGCTGGTAGCACTATGACTTGAGTTAGATGCGTTGACTAATTACAATTACCAACTAGTATACTGGAAATACAACCATCTAAAATTGTGGATAATAACATACCTCATAAAGAAACCCACAATACTTCAAATGTTAATGGATAATCACTAAAAATATGTCGAAATCCAAGCTTCATTTAAGTATTTTATATCTGTATATCTGTAAATATTATTATTCAGTTTATATTAAATAATATTAAAAAGGTCCGTCGTAAAATAATCTTTAGTAGTAAAGTTTCTACAATGTTATATTTTTAAGTATATGTAATACAATATAAAAATAACAATTTAAAAATAACCAAAATTTAATTTTTAATCTTAACAGTTTTCAAATTTCCACGAAATTGAGAAGAAAACATTAATTTTATTTTGTTTTTTCTGAATTAATATTCACCAGTATATATTCTGTAAAATGTTCATAATTTAATGATATATTATTGATTACCTATAGTTTAAACAACTAGCTTTAAGAAATACATGGTGAAATAAATGAAATAGATTTAAATTTACTTTTATTCTTTTTACATTTTTTTCGCTAGTACATTTTTGCAAATCTTCCCTATATATAAATAATTATAGTATTGCTCTGATATAGTGATATTTTTTTAATAAAGATTTAAAAGGAAAATGTTGATTTTTGAATTAATGCACTATTTATCATAAAGTACACGTACTATCTTCCAACAGATAAAAGTATAATGCATTTTTTCAACTCAATTTTTTCCAATGCAATAAATATTATGAGCATCTAACATAATGTTTAATTTTTAAGAAAAAGCATAAACATTGCAAATTAAACGAAATATATATATTTGTTTAATGTAATAAACTTACGTACCTATTCACATCTACATGCTATGCGCATTGGAAAAAAAACTGCAAAGAATTTAATGGATACTTCCTTTTTTTAATAATTAGAAGGTGAAATAAATATATTGGCATCTGATTATGCTTATAATAATTAATGCTTTTCAATTCTAAGGATATTTGCATTTTATTAGCCTTTACCCTGTTATAAAAAAGAAAAAAAAAAGCATCGACTGAGCTTTTAATATACATCATCCGTTAATATTTTATGAATTTATGAATTGTATACAATATTTCTTTTTTAACAAAGAAACGCCCATTAAACATTTTAAAAAATTCCCAAATCATAATTTTCTCTTTAATAAAAATTTAAAATCATTAGTAAATAATCTCTCTTTTTTTATAACTTTCCTTTCAATTAGTTTAAAAGCCCCTTTTCTCGTTTCTTGCATTAATTCTTTTACTTAAATAAAACACATTAAATTGAAAATTACTGCAAAAATGATTGAAAACGTCCTCAAGGGTAAAATATAAATCTTACAAATCATACACTTATTTATATTAAAAAACTATCCAAAATTTATTTTAAAAATCATGATTAAAACAGATCCAGATACAAAAGCTGTTTCTAAGAGAAAAAATACAACAAATACTCTGGAGAATATACATTCATAAAATTCAGGAAATAAGAAAACCTTTTTGATTAGTTAGAAGGTTTTTTAATTTTAATTACATTTCTTTAATTTCTAGTTTTCTTCTCTTCTTCTTCTTTTTTTTTTTTTTTTTTTTTTTTTTTTTTTCAATTTGTAAATAACTCAAATATATTTTGATTCATTGTACATTGCTTTTTGTGCATGGTCGTTTTTGAGAATGGAAAGGAAAATTGTCATAACTGTCAGAAAATAGAATCAAAATATGAGATATTTATATTATATTTAGTACACTTTTTTACATTTAAAATTATTCAAATTGTTCATTTTTAGCATCTCTTAGACTTCAATGTCTTATAAGTTCGATATTTTAATATATATGCAACCGTTTAAAGTTTTCATTTCAAGAAGGATTTATACATACATATATATATATATATATAGTATATATATATCAGACTTTATTTGGTTTGTAGGAAAGCTAATTTTAAGAAAAAAAAACCGCTTTATTTTTTAAATTAGTTTTAAAATTAATGTTTAAAAATTTGAATGTTTTTATACTTATTTTGGAGTAGGCTTAAAATTACTAAGTTTCACTTTCTAAAAGTACCTATATTGTTAGATAATCAGATAAATGATTGGATTTTGCCTCATTTGACAAAATTTTCATAAACAGTTCCTAAAATAAAATTCTTGTTCCTAAAATAAATCCATCTAAAATGAGTTTTATACATAAACAATTACTATACAGTAAAAATTCACAGCTTTCATTTAACATAAATAATAAAATATGGCAACAAATAAGTAGTTGAAGGAAATAAGTTTCTGAGAGTAAGTTTCCTGAAAGTTAAAAAAATGAATACTAAATTTTCTTAAATGTGTATTGTCTTACACCCACCCTCCATTTTATGATTTTCGTGTGTTAATAATCTTGTCTGCTGATTACTAATAGTTCGTGACATTCTTTAATTTTTGCTAAGACGATTGCCTAGAGCTCTGGTGATAACAATAAGTTTATAAGCGTATCTATGTGGCACAAGTTTCAAGAACTTTTGACCATTTCAGTTCATGGGCTAGTCTTTGCATTATCGAAAATGGAATTTTATATGTTATCTACTATCTTTTACTTATTTTTCTATGTTATTTTATTTAGAATTTTAGAAATCACATAAGACTTTTGAACTGTGTATTACAAAAGCAAAATTACATGATAGATATTTTTTTTTTAACTCAGTTATCACGTAAATGCATTGGTTTATTCATATTAGCGTATTAGATTATTACTATTTTCTGATTAAATTATTATTGAAAAACTTGTATCTACAATTTTTATACCAAATGTTTAATCAAAGTTCAAATAGGAAGTAACTATAAAATAATACCAAATAACAAGAAAAAATCGTCAAAGTATTTCTATACTGACCGGAATAAATGAAGAATAAACAATTAAAACTCTTATTACAGAAATAAGGACCGTTTATTAAATTAAGAGAGTAGTCATATTTAAATAGATCTCTAAATAGCAAAAGCAGAGTCATATATTCGAATTTTCTGGGTTTGGGAACATTCTTTTTTTTTTTTTTTCTAGCGTGAAATTCAGACTTTTGATCTTTCCTAAAATAGCTAAAAGCAATTTTAGCAATTTCAGGAACTCGCTCCTCAGAAGGAAGGGGAGGAGGTACGAGGTAAAACGGATTTATAGCATACCTTTCAAGTGTTATAGAAAAAACTGCTATCTCACATATTGTTGCTTTAAAATATAATAAATGCGAATGGCTAAAAAACAAAATTTAAACATTTAAAATGAATTTCCTTAGAAGGCGTGTTTACGAAGCTGCAACCCTCACCCTTGAATGAGGCTAAAGTGGTTCCTCCGGAGTATCTAATTTTATTTTGATATTCTTTTTAACATATTTTGCATGTGACATTTTGACACTGCACAACATGTCACATTATGTGTTCACAACACATCACACATGATTTACAGCGAAAACGTCTGTCTTGTTTTTAACGTTTTTAAATTGTGCATTTACATATCTTTTATTAAAATATTTCATTCTAAATGTCGTTTAAATTTTATTCAACAGTGAGACGTAAAGGTGTTTAATTATATTAAACCTAAAAAGCAATTTGGAAATTCATGCCGTAAGAAAGAAAGGGGGGCAAAACGAATTTTTAACAAATTTCTTCATGTTGCAAAGAAAAAAAATAGCTTTAATAAGAATACCAAATACAAAAATACAGGTCTATAACATCTTTACTATAAAATATAACAAATAGCATACTTTCCGCAGACAGTTTCAGGAGGGGCTGCGTCCTGCCTGCTCTATGACTGAAAAAATACCACCCTTCTTTCCCCTCATTCAAAAGAATTACACACTTCTTGCCTTTATTCTAAAAAAGTTGTGCCCTTATCTCTTTTTATTGAAAATAAACTTCAAACTGAAGATATGTTATAAATAAAATATATTAAATGTATTGTGCATAACATTCGTTCATAGGTCAGTAACAAGTAAAATTAAAGAGTAACGATAATTAAAATTAAAAACTTTTTCTTCTATTTATACCTAAAGTCGAAATTTTAAAATAAGTGTCTGGATTTTAAATGATAAATGTGACTTTAAGAATCCAAAACTTCCCTCATGAATCTAGAAAATGCCCCGGGGGAAACTCAGCGAATAGGAACACATAGATTGCTTTAATTCATTTAGCGCATGTTAAATCTCCGTGTAGTATTATTGGCGAAAGTTGCTTTATTCTTTATCCGAAACACAATTGCATTCTGAAAGTCTGTTTCGACATTTTTGTCATGAAACTTTGATGTGCAGAGGGAGAAAACAGAATGCAAAACGTGTGTTAAACGATGTATTCCTGTTTTTAAGCTCAACTTTTGCTAAAAGTTAAACTAGCTGGTTTGCAACGGCGGCTAGTATCATAGCCTCCTAAACTAGATGCCTGTCGCATGCCTCGGAAACTTGGCAACAATCCAAGCGGTAGACAGCGCCACTTGTTACAGATTGCACGACTTTTTTATTCAACAGCCACCAAAAATTTTTAAAAGTGGGATTTGATATACATAAAAGGCGAATAGAATCGAAGTAACGTCGATTATGCATACCATATATCACTTCTTAAAATTATTGGTGACAGTTGAATAAAAAAGTCGCGCAATCTGTACCAGGTGGCGCTGTCTACCGCTTGAACTGTTGCCAAGTTTCCGAGCCACGCGAGAGGCATGTAGTTTAGAAGACTATGCTAGTACTCTATAACACACAGAAAAAATATCCAGGATGTGTTTTAAACGTTTGCAGCAATCATTTTCCCAATATTTACCAATAAAGTCTCTAGAATAAATCAGTAACCACTAAAAATATCGTTAAAAATCTACTCCATATTCCTGACATCAGGAACGTTATCTTAAAAATACCATTACTTTCAGGAATTTGCCCAAAACTTAAATAAACCGAAAAAATTTCCTATATATAACACTAACGTTACCAAAAATATGTACTGTGTATCTGTAGAGATTTTTTTTTCTATACGCGGTCTGCCATTGCATTTATGCAACATGATATTGCTGCGTGTAAAGGATTTGAACAGATGTTCTTCCCTAGTTTTTTACGCTCAGGTTTTATGTAAGCATAGAAACATTAATCTCTTAGACAAATATTCTAAATAAGGAATAAAACTTTAAAAGCATTAGCAAAAAATGAAAAATAAATTGAAATCTCTAGAAAAATGTGAAGTAAAGAAAAGTTTAATCTAATGTTTTAAAATCTAACTTTATTTCTAAGCAAGGATTTAGAACAAATTTCAGCTGATTTTATATAGTTTCCGGAAAGTTTATTTTTTCCGTATAAAGAAAGTATTCAAAAGAAAGTATTGGATTCGTGAAAATTATTAACTTTAGTTAAATAGTTTTATTGTAGTTATTGGATGGATTTACATATTCTGAGATGTCCTCAATACGATGTATCTATATTTAGAAAATGTCTGTCCATCTGTGTGTCTCTGTGTTACCAAACATTTGTAGGCGATGTATCTCACGAAAAAATAGACGAAAATGCACTTGCCTTTATATTTAATTTAAGCTCGATAAAAATTTCGCTGATTAAATTTTAGAATATACACTAAGCTACAGAAAAAAAAGCCTCACAGCAGAAAAAATGACTTATACCCTTTTTATTTGTAATAACATTAAAATTAATAGTTGAAACAAATAAAAATGTCTTGTTTGCCTTATACAAAAGGAACGAAATGATACCCACGTACATTATCGTTTTAATAATTCGCTTTATTACACACTACGAAGTACTTTATAAAAATCTGAACAAAACTTTCTTTTTAAACATAATGCAATAACCATACACTTTGTATTCTATTATGATTTTTTATATGAAATAAATAAGTTATATTTAAATACATGAAATAAAACCATTTATTTGTTAGATCTAAACAATTTTTTATTAAAAATATGTATCCTGCATTGGGTTAATTCCACGTTTATATGGTATTACTGCTTTAATGCACAATGGCGTAGTATTATACAGTGTTTTAATATAAATCTCAGAAATTTCAATGTGCCGAATATCACAAATAATTTTTTCTACTTCTGGCAGTGTTGTAGGCCGCAAATTTCGAATCCTCTCCCTTATCCCCCGGATTTTTATAGAGGAAACATTTTCGAATGGATAGGAAATTTTGACAATTTGAAGTGAATAAACTTACCACAGACGCCGTTTAGTAAGATGCATTATCATCTTAAAATGCTGCTTGCGGAAATGTCCAAGATACCTCCAAAATAGTCGGTCAGTCACCACTTTTATAAAGACTGTGTTTTATTTCGAGTTAACTGATCCCTTGAGCATAAAAATTTGCCCGACTGTTTGAAAAGTTATGCACCTCCGTACCATAATGTACGGAGAATGTGTCACTGTTTTAAAAGTGCGATTTTCATCAAATCGGTCATATTTTCGTTGTTAGATCTGCTTGTTTTCTTTAGCTCGAAGTAAGTTTGTTAAACTTGACTCATCAGAGAGAACCAGTTCAACCCAATAATTAACTAACCATTTTTTAATTTTTTTAGCCATCTCAGGTCTTGCTTTCCTAATTCTCTTCACTAAGAATGGAATTTTTTCAAATTTTCTGCCATTTAAACCTGCTTTGTTTAATAGTTGCTGCACTGTAGTTAAAGAAATTATGCTGCTGAATACTTTTCCGGAATCTCTTTTATTTTCTAAATGTAATACAAACCGATTTTATAAGCAATGGCTTTTTAACTTACGATTATCTCGCTTCGATGAGCAACATGGCCATCTAAAGCGAAATTTCCAGTTTAAACGGACAAAAAATTTTATATCTTGCTAAAAACCATTTTACCAATATTTCTTTAACATTTAATTATTTTGCCATCTCACGTATTAAAATATTTTTTGATTTTCATTTAAAAATTAATACTTTTTGTGTCATCGTTAACCGCCACATTATTACCATTTTTTAATTAATTTCTAAAATTATAATTTTCCTAAAAATTGCATTTTGGTCTTAACACCGGACTCAATGGTAAAGTGTATGTGGAGGACAACATAATAAAATCTGTTCAAAAATTTGCTTTTAAAACGTTAAAATTGGCTGTTGTGGAAGGTGAAAAGGAAAATATCCAAGTACGGCTTTTTATTTTTTGGTCGCTTAGTGTATATCATAATCCACTGCACTGTTAAGCTGTGATTTCTTCGATTTATAGGAAGGCTATATCTCATGTTTTATAGCTTATAGAAAAACAAAACTGCCGCCCAGACGGAGTAGTGGCAGTGTCCCTGACTCCTACACGGTTGGCCTACGTTCGAATACTGTAGAAGGCATGGATGTGTTGTCCCTGTTAGGAGTAGTGATGACCGCTCATTGGGTGCCCCTTTACAAATGGTCATCAATTTGGTGCCCCCCCCCCCCGGCCAATGCTAACAAAACTTGATATGTGAGTTGGTCATTAAGAATAACTATACTGAATTAATTTGGATATATATTGTCGAGAGATGTGGCAGGTTTCAATCACTTCATGCGATTTTCCAGATGGCTATATCTTGGTATCAATTGGTTTGTTGGCCCAAAACTGCATAGGCAAAGTCCTTATTGTAAGAAGTAAAGTTGATTACATTTTTGTATATGTAAATTGGTAAGTGGTACTGTTAAATAGAATGATATAGAAGAAGGTTTTGTCAGGGACACAACATACTAGCTTTTGTAATGTTACCATTTGTGTTATAACAAGAAAGAAAACTCATGCATAGATCAAACAAATTTTCTAACTATATTTTCCGGTTACATTGTTTAACCGTCAATTATTATAGCTACGTGATGACACTTAAAATAGATGTTTTTGTCTAAGAGGAAAACATCTCTCAAAAATTATATTTTGTTTAAAAAAAAAAAAAAAGAACAGAAAGAAAGATAAAAGAACAGTAGATTCCTTTTGTTCAGCCCATTAAAAAAAAAAAAAAAACTATATTTTGTTTTTAATTAGGGAGGAAGAAATCACACGAAAATATCTTAATAGTTCTATTTCAATATTTAAAAGATTGCTTTTGTGTAGTCTGTATTTCGTCAAAAATTTTAATCGCACTAAAAATTAATATATGATGTACTTACAAATAAAATATTTTCACAACACTGATATATACAAAATTTTTGAATCCATTTCCATTTATATCCCTTAATATATCTAAATACCATTGTATTGCCCTGTAAATTAAAGAATTTCGCTAATGACGCCTCATTCTACGGGAAAAATATTCTGTGCATCTTGATAATATATATTAATCTCTTCATGTTTTGTGCAGTACAAATTAAAATATGCTTTTAAAATATAGATATCATAGAACGTAATGCATTAAAAATCTTTTAAAAGTGCTTGTATACAATTCAGTTACATTATTTACACCCTCTTCAACATAATCCATTCCAATCATACCATAATGTACTTGATAAAAATATATCAATTTCAATATTTACGAAAATTAGACCGTGGAGAGACGGGCAGAAAGACAAATAAACAAACTGGTGTTGTAGTGACTTTTGAACTTTATTGAAAAATGTTAAAAACGAACAACCCAACTGAAAATGCATCTCCAACAATTTCCAGTTATATCAAATAACGTATCTGAACGTTTTTCTTTGGCTTTCGAAACCAAGCATCAATTCTTATCATACCATATTCAATCATACCTACAGAAAATATGATTATGTGCATATAATTATTATGGATCCATTTTTTTATGTTTTTGCTATTCAAATATATTCAAATATACTTTCTAGAAATACTTCTCATAGAACGTAATGCTTTGTAATTTTTTATGCGTCCGTGTGCACTCATCAGTGATACTATTTATATCACTTTTTAAAAAAGAACATAGCGAACTTATATCTAACAAAATCAATCTATCAAAATTTACGAGAGTTTGAATGCGTACAGACGAACAGACAAAGCGAAGTGATAAACATTTTTCTATTTTATTGGAGAGTGTTAAAAAGACCACCAGTTGCCCTGTTCCTAATTGTTATTTTAATTATTTCCATTTTAGTGTTACCTTAATGTTTTATTTACAAATAATGACAGGTTTTATTATGTTTTCACTATTATTACTGATATATATATATATATATATATTAAATGGCACTGTCAATTACGATCCTTTTTACTGATTAACTCTTTTATTACCAACATATCTTACGAAACTTTTCAACTAAAACCAGGAATACATATAAGTGCGTTCTATTTTTAAAAAAAGATCTTACGAAAAAGATTATTGACTAATACAAGTTTTCAAAGCTAATTTTAGAGAATAAAAAACTATGTGGATAAAATAAATCACTTTTACGATTTACTTTTGATTCCGAGAATTTCTAGACGAAAATAACTGACTCGTGCCTAATAAAACAATTCTTGGAGATGTCTTTATTGAATTGTTATAGAATTATATCACGCAGTTGAATGCCAGGAAGAATTTTTTAAGATTATCTTTTTCTTCTTTTTTTAGGATAATAAACAAAAAACTTTAACATTTAATTTTAAGTTATTCTGAGTGCATTTACAACTCCATATATACTTCTAATATCGACCTGATTTCATTTTTTTTTTTTTGAATGAAAGCTACAGAAATTTTAAGTTTACTAAAAAGATAAACATTATAGAATATGAGAAAATACACTGGGTGATCGAAAATTCAGGAAAAACTTTAATAAAATATTAATTCAAATAAAAGTAAATTGTTAAAAGTAAAATGAAAATATTTACATGTAGTGACAGTATTAAAAAAACATTTATAATATGTATATCAGCATTAAAAAATATTATAATTACTTAATTACAGAGGTATAGTTTATGCAAAAAAAATTAGGTATAAAAAGGTAATTATTATGATGATTAATTTTCTTCCAATTTCTTTTCTTTTCTTTTCTTTTTTTCTTTTTTATGTTATTTAGAAAAACAATTTCAGAATAGGGACTGTCCTCAAATTTCAAAGACATATGTTTGCAACAGGTTTAGAGCGGGCGAGTGCGATATGACAGGAACAAAATAAATAAATAGGTAGCTAATACATAAAGACATATATATTTTTTAATTATGTAAGGTAGGAGGCAGTTTCGCAAAGTACGAGTCGCGAAACTGTTTTCAGGGTTTTACTTTCCCTACTAAAGTATTCTAATAAGGATTTAGGATTTAAAAAGAACTTGCGTATTTTACGAGATTCGCCAAGGGAGTTTTAGTGCAAGCGCGGTTAAAAGGAAAGATGCAAATTAGCAAAACGTATAAAAAGGATGAAGGTATCGTGCTCGGAGATGAGGGATGGAGGTGGTTTAGGTGTGAAGTAGATTGTGAAGTGGCTTCTGCCTGGAAGCATAAGCCTGGCCGCGAGTACGCCTAGAATATCTAGCTGTTCAAGAGATCATCGAGCTAGCAGTCAAGTTTCTTTCAAGAGTGGTAATATAGTATCGTTTATTGATTTATGTTATGATAGTTGAGTTATATTCTTGCTCGCTAGTAAAAGTATTTAGTATCTATAATTTTACGAGGAAGTTTGCGCAAATAATTGTATTTCAAAAAAGTCGTTTAATGGTGTAGTCCCATGCTCCCTTGAATTGAGATTTAATTAAATATAATATTCAGTTTTACATTTGTCTCTGTTGATTACTTTCTCTCACTACTTCATTAAGTATGACGTTGGAAGACAAGACAACGTCTTTACAACTAGAGTGTGTCATATTTCTGATGTCGGTTTCCAGTATGGAGTGGTATAGAGAACTGCTATGGCGCTATCAACTTTCGCGCAAATTTTAATCCGATTGTCAATCGCCTCAACGTCCAGTGGTATAGATGTTGGGAATATAAAAAAAATTTTGTAGCTAATAATAACAAAGTCGTTTTTATAATAAATTTCTCCTTAGATTAACCAATGAGAGGAAAACTCTTTATACGCACCTAAAAATAAGCGCAATAAATAGGTACGCCTTGGCTTGTACCATGGATTTCCGTGCATGTACTGAAGCTCGAATTTTATTTATTGATAGGAAAGTAGATTTATAATTAATAACAATAATCAAGTTTTAGAATATATTAATAGTAACAATTCTAAGATGTATTCGATTAAGACATTTGACTCTGAAAACTTATTTGGAAAGATGCCTCATTATGACATCATTATAATTTCTAATAACTTTATTAAATGGCAATGACTATTGTTTTACAAATTAAAGGGGTTCCTATGGGAAATTGTTTTTCTAGTGCCTTTGATAATATATATTTTTATTTTTATGAGGAAAAAATAATTCTCATATAAAATTCTTTATTATTGGTGATCTTACAGTGTTTAGTTGTAGTATTTTTTATAGTTTTCTGCTAATATTTATCCTAAAGATTTAATTTTAAAACACACTAGTAATAAAGGTTTTATTTCTTTTTTAAATTTAAAAATTAAGTTAGTACAAGAATCTTAGAATATTTAGTCTTTATAATAAAAGGTTAGATTTCAATTTTAAGGTTATTAGTTTAACTAATTGGTTACCTCTTAGATATCTATTAACTATTGGTTCGTGGTCTTGTTTAATTCTTTTTTTTTTTTTTTTTTTTTTTTTTTTTTTTTTTTTGCATGCGTTTATGCAACATTTATGCATGTTTTTATATTTATAAATATTATGGTGTAGATTTTAAAAAGATTTTTTCTTTGTATCTAAAGAGTTTTTTATTTTTGTGTACGAACGGCAGAGGTTTGGGTTCTTTTCTCTTTTTAAGATATAGGGAGCTAAGATACTTTTTATTTTAATAATAGTTCTTGAAACATCGTACTATTTTCATCCTGCATTGAGGAGCTCCCGTGACAATGGCCCCAGAGGTTATTTATTTATTTATTTATTTATTTATTTATTATTATTATATTTTTTTTGGAAGGAGGTAATTAATATTTTCTATCTGGTTTCATTTTCAAGTATTTTGCCTATATACATTTTCAGAATTTTTACTCTTTTTCTCTCCCTCTCTCACTATATATACATGTGTATGCGTGTTTGTGTAAATGCGTGACATATTTCAGATGAAAAAGAAAATAATTTTAACTAGAAAAATAGTTACAGATAAAAAAAAAAATTAAACCTAACACCTTTACATGATACGTTATTATTCTATCATTGGTTTTGGTACACTATGACAAAAGTTCCGTTTATGTCCTAAATATTTTTCGAATTTTTCTCTTAGGATTAATTTGGCTTTACTTTCATCTAAAGTATATTATTTACATTTAAAGTTTTAAATTATAATTGTATATGTATGTATATATATATATATATATATATATATATATATATATATATATATATATATATATATATATATATATACACAATTTCTTACTTATTATTAATTGTTATGATGCTATGGAATCAAGATGACTTTAGCAATTGATTTTTCTCTCTTTTAACGGACGACTTGTTTAATACAGTTACATTAAATGATAAGCGAGTTGAAATACATTACATATTTTAATCAACTTAAATATTTATTATTTAATTTATAATTGATTAAATTATTAATATCAAATTTATTCAAATAATTTATTACAATCCTTATAACTATTTTTACTTTCTTTTAATATTCAGTATAAGAAAGTAAAGTATTTTATGTTCAATATAAAAATCTTTCAACGTCAGGTTTTCAATGTATTTTCAAATTTTGGGATCTATAAGATACGATATGACCATATTTGCGAAATGTCTCTCTCTGTTTGTATGCTTCTGTCTTTGTGATAAAGTTTTTGCAGCAGCTCTAACTTAAGTACTAATGCACAGAATTTCATACAAATTTATATGTAGTTGTATTTTGATATAAATTAGTGCCTATAAACTTTTGGTAAAATTCATCCTCTATTCTTCAATCCTTCTTGGCGTTGCCAACCAACGGGATGAACACTATCCCTCTTTTTCATAATTTCTAATAGCAGTTTTGGACAAATTTTCGTATAAATCTGCACAAAGAACGAAATTTAACGAATCATAGTCTAGTGAAAATAGACATTCAACTTCGAAAAAATTCGCATAGAGCTGAAAATCGGTACAGGCCTTAAATACATCATTATAAATGAAATGTCAAAAGTCCTCATTGATCCAACTTGTGCTAAAAATGTCCTGCAAGGTCAAATGTTCAAAAATCGGTGTTTTACAAATATCTACCTTGACACAGTACTTTAAAGTACCATTAATTTAAAAAGCGTATAAAACAGAATTTAGTAAAGGCATGCCAAAGGTATTTATAAGAATAGAACGATTTATCTCACTTTAATCTCACCGCACGGCATTACATTCTATAGATAATCCAGTCCAAATAGACAAAGAAACTTGAAATTTTGGAAAAATTCGCCTAGGGCTGAAAATTGATACTGTCCATCATGTCAAAATTACCTATCGATTCAACCTCTTCTAAAAATTTTATGCAAGGTCAATGTTAATTTTGATAATATCAACTTAAAAAGTGTTTATGAATTATCATTTAATAACTAGTAATGCTATACAAGTTCACGAAGTATAGGTACCAAAGATTCTGTATTATTATTTCAACGTATGAGCATTAGTAAGTCACTTAAAGATGGACTTGAAACATTCTTCAAATATGAATTAGCTACTTATCCATTATCATTCTTCGATGCAACTGGAATGCATAAAACACAAAAATTAGCCATTTATGATTGCTTTCATTGTGTAAATATTGAAATTGATAACACAAATACTGTTTATATCGTCGATGAGGGATAACTTTTACATCGTGCAGTGTGTACCGAGGAAAAACATTCGATGATATTTTTTAGAAGTACGTCCACTATGTACACAGACATTTTGGTCACAACATTACTATAGTATTTCATGATTATTCTGTCTATATGAAGAATATCAAAGCTGCAGAACAACGTCGTTGGACTACTAAAATATCTCTCTCATATGATGTTCTTTTTGATCAATTTATGATTGTTCCAACAAACCAGCAGCAATTTCTTTCTAATACTCATAACAAGTCTCGTTTCATTTCAATGCTATCTAAAAAATTAAAAGTTGCAAATACTTTGTGAAACAAGCTAATAATGACGCTAATGAGCTCATAATTGAAACAACTTTATAAAAGTTTAATACAAATGAATTGATGTCGATTTTTTAATATTACTGACTGCACGAATTCCTACTGACAGGAATATTTACTTTTTAAAAGTTGGAAAAGCACAAATAGAAGCAAAAATGTATTTATTCATCACAAAGTTTAACTTCATATCCAAAATGTCAATTTCTTATTTCTCCATGCAATAATTGGATGCGATACTGCGTGAGCGTTTCTCAAATAAGGTAAAACAAAAGTATTTAGATTATTTCAAAACATCCTGATTTAATTTATAGCACTGAAGTATTTACAAATATTGGCACTTCTAAAAACATCAGTATTAAAAATGGAATTCGTTTTCTTCTTGCTATGTATGGAGATCCAAAAAAAAATTGATTCCATTGACAAACATAGATATTTAGGTTTTGTAAAAATACACGTAACAATGAAAGTGTTCAGTTACCCTGTCCTCCTCCAACATCTCCTGCTACTTATGAACAAATACATCGTGTCTACTACAATGGTGGTCAACATTGTAAGGACAATAGAAAAATCGCCAAATATTGGCTACTGTTGGTCGGAAAATTATACAAATTTTATGGCTGGAAATCAATGTTAAATGAAGCATTATTTTTTTAGTTTGGATGGAAATATATTTGAAATCCATATTCAAAAAATGTATTTTGGATTTAGAAAGACATATAATATGACCACTGTTTTTTTTTTTTTTTTTTTTTCTGAAAAGAAAAGTTTGCATGTTTTTTGTTCTGTACACGATACTCACCAAACGACATAAATGTAAGCGACTGGGAACATCCTGTTCTATTTTTAAAACCAAGCCAGAAGGTACTAAGCTTTCGCAGCTTTACAAAGGGAAAGTAGTTGCTTTAAAATTTTCAGGACATGCTGCATGTTCATTTGCGACAAATTTGAATAGATCGATAACGATCATTTATATTTTTCTTAAAAATACCGGTAAGCCGCGGTATTCCAGTCGGAAGAGCGTCGGGATCGTAATTGGAAGATTGCAGGTTCGATACTCGAGCCGGCCAAAGACCGGCGTGTGAACTAATGGTGGCTAGTGAACGTAAAATTTGTCGTTGCCGCAATGTCCTCCATGTTCCCATCAAAATTATATCTCTGGAGGCTACCGAAGTGGGAGAGCCATCCTCTCCGTGTAATATAAAAATTGTGATGGAATGTCTCCGGACCATCCTTAGGGGGGAATCCCAGACCGTCGCCAGTTGCCCATTGCGCAGCACTAGTGCGACTCAAAACCCAACAAACCAATCTTAAAAATGCCGGCAAATATGGTTGGCAAAGATATACAGGTAGGCCATGTTCTGTTTCTATGCGAAGGAAAAGAATGGGTAATAAGGGAGCTTGCTCCAATAAACAAGCATTCACTGAAATTAAACGGGAATTAAATTTACGATGCAGGTCTCAAGCTACTCGACGCGTTTTACAAACAGAAGAAAAAGTTCCCGTTAGTTGCAAAACCTCCCCAGACCATTACTGAGCTTCCTTCAAATGTAAGCTTTAAAAAAATTTAATTTTCTTTACGAAGATCATACCAAAAGTAGCAAAAACCATCTGGTCTTTCCAAAATAAATTTTTTCTCATCAGAAAATACAACATCATCCCAATTTTTTCTCATAGTAATGCATTTTTTGACAGACTCACCCCTTAGTATCTTATAAACTCTTGTAAGAGACGGTCATGAACACGTCGAACAGTCCGAATATTGCATTGTAAATTAAATTCCTGTTTAGTTTCTGTCGATGTTTGTTTCTTGGAGCAAATTCTCCTTATTATCGTTCTTTTATCACGCACAGAAACAGAAGATGGTCTAACTCTATGAGTTTGTCGTCCATATTTTCTATAAGAAATTTTAAAATAAGATTTATAAGGAAATTTTAAATCGATGTTCTCGATCTATTTAGCTTTTTATATAATTTGACGTGTAGTAAGTCCTGAAATTTTAAAAGCAATCATATTTATTTTCTAAAATTCAAAAAGTTTAGAAGCTATAGTTCTGACTTTAAAAATAGAATATGATGTTCCCAATAGCTTTCTAAACATTTATGTCGTCCGGAAGTGTCGTGTTCAGAACGAAAAACATGCAAATTTAACTTTTCAGAACACACAAATTCAGTTGTCCTTATAACTTTCTTCATATCACATGACTGTCTAAATCTAATATACTTTTTATAAATATGGATTTTCCATATATTTATATCCAATCTAATTAAAAATGCTTTATTTATCGTTATTTCCTAGCCATAAAATTTGAATAATTTTCCGGTCAACTACAGTCAAGATACAGCGATTATTCTCTTGTTCTTATAATTTTGACACCCACTGTATCACGTCCAAGTATAGCATGATATCGAACTGCACTCTGAAAACTTGGAATGGGTATTGAAAGATACCGTTTTGGGGCCCATTCAGACACTACTTCCGCTTGCTCAAGAGAAACTTCTCATACTATTTAACACTTTCCAACAAGGTTGAAAAGCGTTTATGACTTCGGTTTGTCTGTCTGTCTGTCTGTCCGCGCTCTAACTCCCGTAAATATTCATGGAATTTCTTGAAACTGATATATATTATTCAAGAACACAATCGGACGTTCCCTATTGAAAATGGAGTTTATACCTCTACTGGTTTGTGTACAGGGACACCCGAAAGTATTTCAAAGCATTATGCTCTATGAGAGGTATTTCTATAAACCATATTTTCATACCTTTAGTGTAGACATGGCTTAATGAAATTGAAATATGTTATTCAAGTTCACTATCGAACGTTCCCTATTAAAAATGGAGTTTATACTGCTACTGGTTTGTGTACAGGGACACCCGAAAGTACTTCAAAGCATTGTGTTCTATGAGAGATATTTCTATAAATCATATTTTCATAACTTTACTGTAGACATATCTTATTGAAATTGAAATATGTTATTCAAGTTCACTATCGGACCTTTCCTATTGGAAATGGAATTTATACCTCTATTGGTTTGTGTACAGAGACACCCGAAATTATTTCAAAGCATTATTTTCTATGGGAGGTGATTCTATAAACCATATTTTCATACCTTTACTGTAGACAAATCTTAATGAAATTGAAATATGTTATTCAAGTTCACTATCGGACGTTCCCTATTGAAAATGGAGTTTATACCTCTACTGGTTTGTGTACAGGGACACCCGAAAGTATTTCAAAGCATTGTGTTCTATGATCGGTATTTCTATAAATCATATTTTCATAACATTACTGTAGACATATCTTATTGAAATTGAAATATGTTATTCAAGTTCACTATCGGACCTTTCCTATTGGAAATGGAATTTATACCTCTATTGGTTTGTGTACAGAGACACCCGAAATTATTTCAAAGCATTATTTTCTATGGGAGGTGATTCTATAAACCATATTTTCATACCTTTACTGTAGACATATCTTAATGAAATTGAAATATGTTATTCAAGTTCCCAATTGGACGTTCCCTATTGAAAATGGAGTTTATACCTCTACTGGTTTGTGTACAAGGACACCCGAAAGTATTTCAAAGCATTGTGTTCTATGATCGGTATTTCTATAAAACATATTTTCATACCTTTAGTGTAGACATAGCTTAATGAAATTGAAACATGTTATTCAAGATCACTATCGGACGTTCCCTATTAAAAATGGAGTTTATACCGCTACTGGTTTGTGTACAGGGACACTCGAAAGTACTTCAAAGCATTGTGTTCTATGAGAGATATTTCTATAAACCATATTTTCATAACTTTACTGTAGACATATCTTAATGAAATTGAAATATGTTATTCAAGTTCACTATCGGACCTTCCCTTTTGGAAATGGAATTTATACCTCTATTGTTTTGTGTACAGGGACACCCGAAATTATTTCAAAGCATTGTGTTCTATGAGAGGTATTTCTATAAATCATATTTTAATACCTTTACTGTTGACTTATCTTAATGAAATTGAAATATGTTGTTTAAGTTCACTATTGGATGTTTTCGGTATAAAATGGAGGAAATATCACCATCGGGTTATGCACAGGGACACTCAAAAAGTATTCCAAAGAATTGCGTTCTACGAAAGATATTTATATTAATAAAATTTTATCTGTCTGTCTGTCTGTCTTTCCGTGCTTTAACTCCCGTAAATATTTATGGAATTTTTTGAAACTGATATATGTTATTCAAGTTCACTATCGGACGTTCGCTATTGAAAATGGAGTTTATACCTCTACTGGTTTGTGAACAGGGACCCCCGAAAGTATTTCAATGATTTTTGGTCTATGAGAAGTATTTCTATAAACCATATGTTCTCACCTTTACTGTAGACATACCTTAATGAAATTGAAATATGTTATTCAAATTCACTATTGGATGTTTCCTGTATAAAATGGAGAAGAATATCGCCAACGGTTTATGTACAGGGACACTCAAAAGTATTTCAAAGCATTGCGTTCTATGAGAGATATCTCTATAAATAAAGTTTTAATAACTTTACTTTCCACGAAGCTTTAGGAAATTGAAATATGTTATTTATATGCACAAATGAATGCTTCGCAAAGAATATAGCAGGATTAGCATTAGATTTACAGGGTGGCACAAAAATATCCAGCCATATTAAGAGGTATTAATAAAAAATTTTTAGAATTGTACTTTCGTTTACTTTAAGAGTCTTTAACACTTTCTAACATTTTTTTAGTGTGAATATGATTTCCGTTTTGTGTATCTGCATGTCCGTGTGTCTGTCTGACTGTCTGACTGTTCGAGCTGTATCTCCCGTAAATATTCATGGAATTTCCTGAAACTGATATATGTTATTCAATTGCACTATCGGATGTGCCCTATTGAAAATGAAGTTTATACCACTACTGGTTTGTATACAGGGACACCGGAAATTATTTAAAAGCATTGTGTTCTATGATATTTATTTCTATAAACCATATTTTCATACCTTTACTGTAAACATATCTTAATGAAACTGAAATATGTTATTCAAATTTCCTATTGGATGTGTCCTGTATAAAATGGAGGAAATACCACCACCGATTTATATACAGGGACACTCAAAATTATTCCAAAGGATTACGTTCTATGAGAGGTATTTCCATAAATCAAATTTTAATAACTTTACTTTCCACGAAGTTTTAGGAAATTGAAATATGATATTTAAATGCACAAAAAAATTCTTTGCATAGAATGTAGCACGATTAGCATTAGAATTACAGGGTGACACAGAAATATCCGTTTATATTAAGAGCTATTAATAAAAAATTGCTAGAATTGTACTTTCGTTTACATTAAGCGTTTTTAACACTTTCTAACATTTTTAAGTGTGAATATGATTTCAGTTTGTGTATCTATCCATCTGTTTGTCTATCTGTCAGCCCGCGCTCTAACTCCTGTAAATATTTATGGAATTCCTCGAAACTGATATAGTTTATTGAAGTTCACTATCGGATGTTCCATATTGAAAATGGAGTGAATATCTGTTCTGGTTTGTGTACAGGGACACCCAAAATCATTCGAAAGTATTGTGTTCTGTGAGTATTATTCTTATAAACATTTTCCGTATAGAATGTTCCCCATTTAAAATGACATTAATAGGTCCTGTACAACTAGTTTGTTTACAGGAACAACAACAACAACAAAAAAAAAAAAAAAAAAAAAAAAAAAAAAGGCCAATGCATTACGTTTTAGGCCAGAATTTTTTGAAAGTTATATTTAAAAGTTTTTCTACTGAAATAAAATATAAAAATATTCAAATGTATTATTTATATTCTATAATAATGTTTTGTATAGAATGTGATATGACTAACTTTCTGATTTACAGGGCTACACTAAAATATTCAGAGAGATCAACAGCTGTAATTATAATCTAATGGCTGCATTTTCTTTTGCGTTAAGCCTTTTTAACACTTTCCGAAATGATTAAGAGTGATTTTAAAATCAATTAGTCTATATGTATATTTTTCAGTCCTTCTGTCTGTGTTGTGATAACGTAGGCAAAGAATATTAAAAGTTATACGATACAACAATTATGTACAGTTGGAAAGTGTTACTAATCAATGCGTACTGCATGATTTTTCTTTCTTGTTTTACAATTGCAAGAACAATTGTGATTATATATGGGGCTGTAGAAAAGTGGAATTGATTTGTTCACAGTTATGTAGCAATTTACATGGCCAGTCTTTTTGCCAACTCAACTTTCTTAAAACAAATAAAACAGATGATGATGCTTTTGATATCAATGAAGATACCTGATACATCTTTTTTTTTTTTCGAGCGACCTATAGAACGCCAGCAAAAACAGAAGTAGAAAGAGAGGAACTGTTGAAGAGTTTGAAGAGTTTGAAGATTATTTAGATGACAATTGAAAGTGAATCGTAACATCTTTTTTTAAAAAAAATTAGAAAACTGTATGATAAAATTTCCTTCATTAAAATAGAGGTAAATTAAAAAACCTCAAAAAAATATTTACTTTTTGTGTTCCTTATATTTTTTCTGGCATCGATGGAAGATTCTTTAAGTAATACAGGAATTAATTTTACGTGAAGATTGTAAAAAATGACAAGCAAAAACAGCGAGAGCACTTCTTAAAATTTTTTCTCGGACAAAAATTGCTATATGTACCATCTAATGCCATGTAATGAATATAAAGAGAGATATATTCTTACATTATATTCTTAAAAAATGCCTTTGACATGTCTTTACTAAATTCTATTTTATGTGCGTGAATTTGTTGAGGGAAATATAGAAGAAATTTTCGGTGACCACAACATACTAGTTTTCTGTTAGCATAACAAGTATGGTGGCTGTTAAAATAGAAAATTATTAACAAATCTTATATTTAACATTGTATCGAAACTTTCAAAAGTACTATACCAATAATATTATTTATTTATTTATTTCTAACGTAAACAAAATTTACAACCTACGCAAGACACGTGCATTTCTCTATGGAATAAAAACTCTTTCCTTGGCATTTTTTCTTTCGTGTTTTTATCTTTATTTTTTTAACTTTAGAGCCTCTCTCTTATTATAAGTCGCAGAAAACTAGAAAGATGTATATCTGCAATACGTGACGCGAAAAAAAAAAAAACCTAATACTTGATTCACGATCTCTTAGATATCAAAAAACTTCTTGAAATACTGTGGTTTTCTCCTCATATTTTTTTTAAGCTATAATATTTTATCAATTCATCAAAGATAATATTATTTGTGGATTAATGCTTGCAAACATGGTAGGAAAAATAAATTATTGGATTTTATTTAAATCTTTTGGAAAAAGCATAATAAGTTACTTATTATATCAATAATAATAAATTTTAATCAATTAGAATCAGCTAAATAATATTTTTATAATACTTCTATTTGTCTACCTGGCTTTCGCCATTCTAAATTTTGCAAATGAATTCCAAATGAAGTTAAACTTTCGCTATGAAATTTATATATTAACAAGAATTACATTAGTAAGGGTATTATAGGAAACAATGTGTACAGCAACAACAACTTTTTTATATTGAAACAAGAAAATGTTTTGTATTGAATAAAACTTTATAAAAAAAAAAAAAAAAAAAAAACATTGTCTCTCACTAGTTATTTACGGTCACGTTGCAAGAGTGATAAAATTCTGATGTTATGGCGAATATAAATATGGTCAGGGATAGGTAAGCTTACTATTCGACTGTGTAAGTGGGTGCTCGGTGGCAGCGTTGCTAACCGTACGATAGTACTTACCAACATTTCTAATTTTTTAATCAGGTTTCACTTCAGTATATTGTATATGTATGTGTGTGTATGTATATGTATACATATATATTATATATTTATATACATACAGGGTGTTCCAAAAGGCCCCCCTCCCCTTCTAACTCGAAAATGAGTCGAAATTCTGAAAAATTGTGAAACACGTATTTAATGAATTCGAGAGAGACCTCTTTTGGTGAAAAAAGTTTGGGCCCGGGTGGGCTAAAGGGGGGTCGCTAGAGAGGGCAACTTTAAAATTTCAAATGGGAAAGTGTGCCTTGTGATACATCTCTGGAAACGTCTCTTCAAGACAATGAATTCGATATAAACAGTTTCACCCTACGATGATTATTAAAAGAGAAACATGAGTTTTTAGACTTTTGAAATGTGGATTTTATACTTATGTATACCTTTTACTAATCACTGCAGGACAAAACTATTTATACTAAATTCATTGTCTTGAAGAGTTTTCAGGGGTGTATCACAAGACATACTTAGCCCAAACACGTTTGGGCCTAGTCAAGGGGGGGGGGGGTAGGAGTGCAACTTTAAAATTTCTAATGGGAAGGTATGTCTTGTGATACATACCTGGAAACATCTCTTCAAGATATTGAATTTGATATAAACAGTTTTACCCTGCAGTGATTATTAAAGGTGATACATCAGTATAAATTCAACATTTCAAAAGTCTAAAAACTCTTGTATCTCCTTTAATAACCATCGTAGGGCGAAACTATTTTTCCAGAGGTGTATCACAACGTTTCCAGAGGTGACGTTTTCAGAGTTTCCAGACGTTTCCAGAGGTGTATCACAAGACATACCTTCCTATTTTAAATTTTAAAGTTGCCCTCACTAGCGACCCCCGGACCCTTTCTTTCACCAACTTTTTTCACCAAAAGAGGTCCTTCTCGAATTCATTAAATACATGTTTCGCCATTTTTCAAAATTCCGACTCATTTTCGAGTTAGGAGTGGGGTGGGACTTTTGTAACCCCCTGTATATATATTTATGAAAACCTTTCATATTAAGTTTCCACGATTAAATAAGTGAAATTTATTATAGAAAATTTCTGGTATGAAATCTCCCGCCTACATTGGAGACTTCGAAGCTATGTGTACGATAATAATCGTGCGGTTGACAACGCTGCTCGGTGGTAAATGCGCTCAGAAACAGTTTAGCAGAGCTTTCACGATCCAAGCGGACTATGAAGCGCCAACGTTTACATTCCAGGAAGCTCCCTTGTTTCAACGAATGAAATGCGAGTGTGTCCATATACTAACAAAAGAAGAATGAATTTGTAAAATTTCTTATTGAAACCAATTCAAGATTGCATTAAACAGCATGGTGGTTGAAAACATAGGGTTGAGTGCAAATTTTTTGAAACAAACAAAATGGGGCAAGTTATGATCCTAGAAGTATTAGCTGTTTCTGTCAAAGTGAATAAAACAAAAGCCTTTATTTCAACTGAAGAAAATTGTTTCAAATTTTAATTAAATTAAATAATTAGTATAGTATATTAAGATTTTTTTCCGTGAGTGTACCAATTAATGAAATATTAACTAGTAATTAAAAATATATGTTTATTTAATTATAGAGGAGAAAGTCATGTTTAAAATTACAAATCTGGTTTCTAAATTACAGTGACTATGATTAGAAGTGGAATATTAAAGAAAGCATAAACATTTTTCACAAGGAGCAAAGATATAAAAGAAAATTTATCACAATTAATTGCATTACTATCTTGTTGACCGTCAAATATTGTTATCACGAAACTTTATGAAAATATTTGGCTTTTCATTGAAATAATCAGATTTGTATTATTCATATTTACCCAGATTTTGAAGCTTTTGAAATGTAAACTGGCTATAAATTAGTGAAATTATTTTGAGAAAATTTGTCCTGGTGCTCAATTTTATTGTCAATTCCAACAAGAACACGAAATTTGACAGTTGTTTTATACAATATTTGAAATCAATGTTAAAGGCGACGTCGAATGGTTAAGCAACAGCTATTGTCCATTCAGGATTTTTCATGGAAAATATTGCATGAATAACAACTCAGTTAGTAGCAAGTATTAGTTAACACTTGCTGTTTGTTGCATCGATAAAAAATACTAATTAAAAATTTACATGAAACACTAGCACGAATCATTAACGAAAATTTATCTAAATGTACAGAGCTGCCAACCTAATCCGGCAAACTGTTAGTACCGCCCCTTTTTCTACACCAGTCATTTTTTAGAGTTTTTTTCTTCTTAATTCATCGTAAATATATTTGAAGAAAATTACTTTACAAATTAAGTGGTGTAGAAAAAGGGGCGGTACTAACAATTTGCCGGATTATGTTGGCAGCTCTGAATGTAATATAAAATTATTTCCCCTTAAACTGTTCATTTATTTTAATTAAAGAAAAATAAAGCTTCTTCTCAGTTTTAAATGAAAAAAATTTAAAACCGAGATGGGTTCAAATTCAACACCTTCCTTACTCAAGCCAAATACTCTATCACTGCACCACGTCTTCTTTCTACTGCTTCTGTTCAGTTGGTTTTGATAGAAACAGCTAAACCTTCTAGGGTTATATCTTGCTACATTGGTTATTGTATCAAATTTACACTCTACCCTATGTTTTCGACCATACTCCTTAATTTAAGCGTGGTTTGGTTTCAGTGGGATTTTTACTGTTTCATACTTCCTGTGATCTATTCTGCGATCCACCGAGGCAGTCACTAGCAGTTCCTGTTATTTTCCCTCCATCCTAGGAGTGTTGATAACAGTCTACACAGATGAAGGTAGATATAGATCTTATTAGACAGTTTAAAATCAATCTGTTTCGACTTAGACCACCTATATCCCTTTTCGTCCTTCCGACTCTTTTTCAGGATGCTGCGGATTAAGCCCTTGATTTGTGCATGTCTATGTACAAGAGTAATACGTTCACACTACTTAAACTCTAATCCGCATGCGCCTATGTGTAATGGGGAGATTCACTGCAATAATCTACGGTAAGGCTAGCAGATTCCATCGTTAATTTCCATGCTATAGATATTTTTTCTAGCCACGTTCCGGTTAGTATTGATTTAAATTGGAGTTCATGTTCATAGACAGTTATGGTAAAAATAAATGTTTCGTAAGGTTGTTTCGAGCGTCCAGGTCCAGTTACTTCTATAAATCTCTGGTATTCTGGGTGCTACAGCCTGCGGCACCTGCGAAACATTTAACTAAATTCAGCAGTGTAAAAACTGTATGCAGTTAAGCTTGGTTTTGACTAGCGCGCGATGCAGTACTCGATGCAGATTGTATTCAAATTCCTTTAGATGTGAGATTTGAGTATGCACGACCATCGAAGGACGATTTCCATTTCTGACAAACCTCCTGCTGCGATAACTGTCATGGAAAACATGAGTTTCTTTTGTAATATCAAGGAGCAATCAAAATAACGTTCTTCATTGTAAACATGTCCATAAGTTCAAGGGTCACTTTCCGATTATGAATAATTTGCGAGCAAGTTGCGCATCACATTGCGCTCTAGTGTATGTCAAGCTTTACTGTCGTGTCTTCTTTGGTTTTAGGAATTACAGACCAGACTGAATGGAGTTAAAAGAGCTTAGGACTGCTGTTGGAGCTATAACTCCTTGCGTGCATAGGCAGTGATACATGGTACGCATTTTATTTTTGCTGCTACCTAATTCACAATAATATTGTTAAATATTTTATGAATTTACGTCATCGTAATTTTGTATCTCCTGGCTTATCTATAAACCATTAAGCTCATCGAGTGACATGTTGAGCCATACGATTGAGATTCGAAATATATCCCAATTATTTTTCTCTCCTGTATAAATTAATTCTACCTTAGTAAATGGTATATCTATATTTTTTAATTACTATTCTATATTTTTTTCTATGCTACAGTTATGGAGTTAAATAAACAAATAAAAATTTATGACTAAAACTGCTTCTTAATTCTCAGAACATATAAAATAATTTCCAATATTCATGTGAGCGTATAGTGCTAATCAGATATCGAACGGTTAAGTTGATTGGTAGAGTGTTGACAGGTTAAGATAAAGTACTCATGTTCGAATTCTGCAGTGGCCACTTTCCAATGTTGTAGATAGTAATTCTGCTTTAGCATAAAATATTAATAAGTCTTTTCATTTCAACCAATTTTTATGAAAATGGTTTAAATGAAAGGTTTGCACTTTTCAATCGCAAGCAGTTCTTCTCTCGGACATAAAATAGAATAAAATAAAAATGGCCATCTTAAGATAATCAAAGTTGCATATTTTAAGATTAAAATTTTCTATAAAATCCTTATCAGAAGAATTATGCAAAATATTTTATTGTTTCTAATAAAGCACGTACAAAGTGTAGCGCAACATACATGGGCATTGTGTCCTTCTGATTATTGGCCATTTGGGGCGACATGCATCGCATATAATATTTATTTCATACGAGAAACATTTTCAAAAAACAAAGTACATTATTAATGTAAAAATAAGTACATTATTAGTATAAGTACATTATTAGATACTGCTGTGGGCAGATATATTTTATTAACAATTACTACATAGTGATGCTTACCTTGTAAATATTTGATTCTAAACTAAAAACTAATTAAAAATTATTTCTACATAAAGTAAGTAAAATATTTTAGTAAAATTTTATCTAAACCGTAATTCCCTTTAATAAGTAATAATTGAGTATATATATATATATATATATATTTATTTGTATATATAATATTGATTTTCTGGTTGAAATTTAATATAATACTTCCTTTTAAAAATACATATTTTCGAAATTACATAATATAAAAATTGTCTAATTATTTAATTGAATTTCTTTCAGATTATAATTCTCTTTAAAGTCATTAAAGAAATATTATATAATTTCATTTCATTATTTATAATCTAAAATTCATCAATAATTATTTCTTGATAAAGCAAATAAATTGTTGCAGTAGCATTTTATTTAACATGTATTGCATTTCCTTGTCGAGAAATGCACGAATATATTTAAAATATATATCTAAACTGTATAAGTAAGATTCAAGTAATATTTCATAAAATTCTTATTTTTAAAAAAAAAATGTTTATTTACCGAAATACATAACGAAACCGTAATTATACAACCATTTGAACGTATTTTAATTATCTAACAAATTAATCTAACTGTCCTCTTACAGATTAGTGTTTTTAAATAAAGACATCTTAGAAAAATTCATAACGGAAGCCGTAACAGTTATCACAGAAAGCTCGTGTAACATTATTTCATTACAGTATACTCCTCATTACACCACGCTGCAAAGAAAGAAAAAAAAAGAAAAAAAATGATCCCTGATATCATTCTTGCTCATTCTTATGTATGATGATCTCCTGAATCCGAAAACGACCCTCATTTCATCCAATCACACACCGTTTTCTCGGGACACCACTTCCTCCCCCAATTTTTATCATTGTTTGGTAATTTTATGGCCATGAATTTGATTTTGAGAATGGAAAAAATTCTTTTACCACTTAAAAACAAAAAAATATATAATGTTTAATAAAAAATAATAATAATTGATTTAAAAAGTATAATAAATGTAATGTGTGATTTCAGTGGAAAATCCACCCCCTCCCCCCTAAATTTTCCCCTTCCTGCAAAAGTTCATGTTTTAGAATTTCCCAACTCTGTAACAACTGTTTGGCGCAGTATGTCCCATAGTGGACCTTGCGCCACTAAAAGCCAACCAACCAACCCAACTCTGTAACCCCTCACAAGATATTTAACAATTAAAATAATCCCCCTAGAAATCAAATTTATAGCCATAAAATTACCGAAAAGTGATAAAAATAAGGGGGTTTCCCGCAAAAACGGTGGGTGATAGGGCAAAATGGGATCATATTCGGATTCAGGGGGTCATTTTACATAAGAATTTCCAAAAATAGTGTTGGAGCCGATTACTAATCAGAGCAGTGTTATACGCGTGAGTGGCATAGGTTTCGTGGATAAAGCGGGAAAAGGTTAGAAATGAGAAATAGATGACATAAAAAGTATTCTAGCTCACAAACGAGATTTTAATGCATATAAAACATAATAAAAACAATCAAAATGTTCTCAAATAGTAAAAATATTTGTATTTTACATATTACGGTATGTAAAAACTATAAACAAGAAAGTGTACATACGATGGAGAAAAGTACAATTTGTAAGATAATTTATGCGCTAAATTAAACAGTACCGAAAGCATGCCAATATTGTAATTTATTCCAAAGATTCGTATATACCCGCCCATTTTACACACCATTTTATTTGTAGTATAATTTTCTCCATTATGCAATTACGGCTAAATAAAATGAAAAATATTTTTCAAGAAAAGTGGTGTTAAAAAAAGCAGGTACTAGGAATCTCCATAATAATTAAAATGCTGGTGTTTCTAGTAGCGAGATTTACTTTACAAAAAATAAAACAAAAGCAACATAGCTTTTACATTTACATTTTTTCTTAAAAAAGAAATCATTCGTTTTTGCTTCTTGTTGAGAAAACTATTTCTCTCTAGACCACCTTTTACCTTCGCCCGCGGATGCACCGCAACGCGCTTTATGCACTTGTGCATAATCAGGAGTTTACTGTATTTATAATCTAAAACTCATTAACTATTAATTTCTTCATTAAGTGAGTAAAATGTTGCTTTTATATAAACTATGCTGCAATTGCGTGTTGAATAATGTATGTATATATTTAAAATATAAAGAGAAACTGTATAGGTTAAACATAGAAATAGAATTGATATTTCATGAAATAGACATTTACTAAAGTACAAAATAATAATAATAATAATAATAATAATAATAATAATAAAATCCTCTCACCAATTACTTAATTACTTGAATATATTGAATTGCTTGACAAATTAATTAAATTTGCCTTTTCAGATTGGAAATTTTAACTAAAGACGTCTCAGAAAACTCATAACAGAAATTTTAACAGCTGTCTCATAAAATTGATGCACCAGTACACCATTATTTCTAATCTAAAATTTCTTAGCAATTTCTTCATAAAATGAATGGAATGTTTCAGTAGCATTTTATCTAATTACGCTGCAATTTCGTGTCCATAAATGCATGTATATATTTAAAATAAAGAAAAACTGCATGAGTTAAACATAAAAATTGAAGTAATAGTTCATAAATTACACATATTTACCGAAGTGCAAAACACAAACATCTCGAACTGATTATCTGAATAACAAATTATTCAAATTGCCCTCTTTCAGATTAGAGTCATAAACTGAAGTTGCCTCAGAAAATTTATTACATAAGTTCTAATGGCCATCTCAGAAAATTAACGTAACATCATTTCATTATTTCTAATTTACATGTAACATTATTTACTATTTCTAATCTAAATTTCATTAAGAATTGATTTTTTCATAAAGTGAGTAAAATACTTCAGTAATAGTTTATCTAAACTATACTGAGTTTGCGTGACTTTAAATGTACGAGCGTATTTAAAATATAAGAGAAACTATATAAGAGTTTTAGCATAAAAGAGAAATCCTTTCGTCAGTTCTATTTCACAAGAAAAGAATTAGAATCCCTAAAAGTCAGATTATAGAAAATATCTAAAATTAAACTTAATCATTTTTTTCTTGTTTTCAGTTACATTCATAGATTTTAAAAGATTATCTAAAGCTTTTCTAGATTCTTTTTTTAACGTTTAATATTATATTTATTTCAAAAAAATATATATATTTTATTCTGTAACACATTAAAATTTCAGTGCAAGAAGAAGTTACCAAAGGTTCAGTGTTGGGCAAAATTGATTAAAAGGTAATTGAATTACAATTAAATTACAATTATAATTATTTTACTGTCAATCGATTAACAAGTAACTGATTACAAATATATTGAATTATTACATATAAATTGAATAAGTAATTCAATTTGTTTGTAATCAATTACTTGTTAGTTGATTGACAGTAAAATAATTATAATTGTAATTAATTGTAATTTAATAATAATTCAATTACTTTTTAATCAATTATGACAAACACTGCCGAGGATAGAATAGACAATATTTAATACACGAAAATATCTTTTTATGTAAGATTGAAGATGTTGATAAAAGTAATAAAACTCCTAATTAAAGATTTAAAATGATTTTCATGGAATTAATGAAAGAAACAATGTTGATTTTTAGAATTTTTAATTTTTGCATATCAAAAATCACTACAGATACCTCTGCCTGAACCAGGACAGTCCGTTTTCCTAAGCCGTTTTTATAAGTTAAAAAAATTTTTACATAAAAATTATTCATCATGCAGTCGGCTGCAAAATTATTGAAGCACACATCCACAATTTTCATATATTTTTTTATCAGTTTTATCGCTAGTTTTTATCATCAGCTTACTTTTTTATAAACATTATAAGACTAAAATCATGACTCGACAAATATTTACCTAACAAAACAGTATTAGGTGCCCATCTTTTAAGTAGGAATTATTGCTAGTGCTTCGATAACTTTGCTGCTGACTGTAATTATTAGCATTTTGATCCCTATTTACAATAAATGTAAAATTATATAAGGAAAGGGCACGTGACGTCACTCGCAGACAAATTATGGGTAAAGTGGCAAAACATTGATATTTCCACCAATACAGGTTGATCTTTTGCCACTCGAGAATGGCAAAGATTGATTGACGGAGCGTTTATTTGTAAACATGACTTTTCTTTATTCCTAATTAGGGAATTGTAGTAATTATTAACGCTTTTAATTTATAAAGGTACTCTAATCTGGTCATTATAACGTACCGTCATCAGAACATAACTTGTGCTGTGTTTAAAGACAAAATTTATTATTAAAATCCAATTAAAAGTTTAATTGTTCTAAGATTCGAAATGCAGGGCTATTCGAATTAAACGTTTCATAATTTAAATAAAATTAGATCAACCTGTCTGCAATTGAATTGAATTAACATACTTCCTTGCTACTGTTTAAGCTTAAGTGCGGACAGATACGTCATATTTGACTCAATCTCTAATTTACCTTAACTTCAGATGTGCTTTCGCTTAAATACTATCACTGGAAAACCTGTTTGCATGCTTTCAAGCACCAAACCTTCAAAATATGTCCCAATGTATCAATTTCTTAAAATCTCGCCAACCATGAAATCCTCAAAGAAACTTGGTAGAGTGCCTTTTCAAACATCATATTATTTTTCATAAAAATTATAAAAGAGCACAATAGAACAGGAATTTAAAAGTAATAAATACAAAACTTTGAATAAACACCATAAAATGAAAGAACTCGCAATACTTCTTTCGGATCTAGATAAAACACGACCCTTCGTCAGACGAAAAAAGTAGGCACGAATGCTGCATTCGTGCATTGCTATTTTGTTTGCAACACTCGTGCCTAATTCATCCGCCTGATGGAGGGTCGTGTTTTCTTTCGATCCGAAACAATTATTGCGAGTTCTTACATTTTATGATATTTATTCAAAGTTTTGTATTTTTTACATATTATTTATTTATTGCCACATTTTTGTCCAACCTTCAAGAAATCAACCTAACTCCTTTGTTTCAACATAAAATTGACTTTGCGCATTAATTCTCCGCAGAAGGCCAACTTTTCTATGAACTTCGTAAGGCGCCTTGTAAACTTATTAATCAAATTAATCTAATGGTTAGAAAAAAATTAACCAAAAGATTATTAATCAAATTAATCTAAAAATTACTGAGTGTACCAAACTGGTTTTGTCTTTTAATTACAAATATTCTCTAAGGAACAAAACCTTCCTTTTAAAACATTTGAACATTTAGCAGGCATAAAATCATTTTAAACAGACATGCATTTTTACAATAATCTTGATTAAAAACAGAACTGTTTGTAAAAGGTACACGTTCCTTTTTTTTTTTTTTCCTTTTCTTTTAAAGAAAAGAAATATTAATATCAAAGAAACGGCAGAAATGTTTTTCTAAAAATATAAAACTAGTAACGGAGATTAGAGACTGAAACTCTAATATAAGAAATGCTCTTAAACGAGATATAAAATGTATGCATTTTCTAAAATTAAATTCCGTATTTTATCTTCTCACAACTAAAGATAAGAAATAAGATTTAACGAGAGCGAAAAGATAAAGCTTACTTCAATAAATCTATTTTACATGCTTCTGTGTACTCATTCATCTGGACTTTTATTAAATAATTTTCTTTCCTATTTTCATACATATTTTTTTTTTTTTTTTTTTTTAATGGTGTAAAACATTTTCTTTTCTTTCCAGAAAGAAAAACTTTTGAGAATTTTATGAAAATAAAATTCTTTGGTTTCTTTTCTTCTTTTACCAATTTTCTTTATATGAAGAGAAAAGAAATAGGAAATTCTTAAGGGAATCAAAATTCAGAATAAAAGAATATCAGTTCTTGAAACTTCAAACATTTTGAAAATGAGTTTTATTGCTTTCTTATGTTGGCCTACTGTATAATCTATTTTGATATAGGTACAGAGATTAAGCAATTTCTAAATGACTAAAATTATAATAAAACTTGTTTTCTGAGCATTTTTACGTTTAAAAGAGGTGAAATCAAATAAGTTTTGAAAAATGGCTATTCAGACAGTAGCACAATGTTAAAAATAGTATTTTAAATTCTATCTTAAGATACTTTTTTTTTTTTTTTTTTTTTTTTTTTTTTTTAAGTGTCTAAAACGAATATAACTACCTAAAAAAAATATTTTGATAGAGATTATGAAGAATAAATGGGTTTTTGTTAACATATGAGATAAATATAAACGTGCATGATAAATGGATTAATAATAAATTATTTTTTTTAAAGTGTCAATTTAAATATTATTTTGTTAATGTAAGTATAATGAATCAATTTTAGTTGTTTATATATGAAATGATTAAAAATAAAACATTAAACTTCATTCACGTGAATTGAGTTTTAGGTTTTTTGCAATTTACGAAACATGATAATTCGTTTTTAAATGCAACTTCTCCTTAAAATATTTGAAAATTTAAGAGATTATCTTGTCGTCCGCTACTAACCTTTTATCCACCAGTTGCAACATATGGCAGTAATTGGAGTTCCACTCGAAAATGATTATAACGATTTTGATGAAAGTTTGAGGTTAAGTGTTTTTTGAGGTGTTAAATCGATCGGGCTTACCCCTCATCTTCAGGAAATTTAGCGTTCGATGGGAACCCTTTATTCACTGGTTGCACCATACGGGAGAAATTGGGTATACTCGGAAATTGATATAACGATTTTGATGAAAATTTGGGATTAAGTAATTTTTGGGGTGATAAATCGATTACACTTATCTTTATCTTTAGGAAAATTCGGGTTCGATTTAAATACTTCATTCGTCGGATGTACTATGTGACAGAAATTTGGTTTACTCAGAAATGGACAAAACTATTTTGATGAAAGTTTAAGGTTAAGAGATTTTTGGGGGGTGCTAAATCGATTTGACTTATCCACATATTCTGAAAGATTCGCGTTCTATGTTAACTCTTTATCCGTCGTTTCTCCATTTGGCAGAAATTGGGTGTATTAGAAAATGGATATAACGATTTTGATGAAAGTTTGAGGTTAAGATTTTTGGGGTGTTAACTCGATTTTACCTGTCTTCATCTTCAAGAAAATACCCGTATGATGTTAACCCTTTATTTTCCGATTGCACATATAGCAAAAATTAGGTTTGCTCGGTAATGGATCGAAAATTTTTTATGAAAATTTGGAATTAAGTGTTTTTTTGGGGTGCAAAATCCATTTGACTTATTCTAATCTTCAGGAAAATGTTCACTCACAGTTAACGCTTTATCAGCTGGTCGCAAATTTTGTCAGAAATTGGTTGTAGTCGGAAATAGATGTAAGGATTTTGATGAAAGTTCGAGATTAAGTACTTTTTGGATACAAAATCGATTAGAGATTTCTTCATCCTAAGCAAAATTTGAGTTTGTTGTTAACCTTTTAATTGCTGTTTGCAAAATTTAGCAGAAATTCTATTTTCTCGAAAACAAATATAATGATATCAATGAACGTTTACTTAAACATTTTTTGGAGTAAAAATCGATTAGTCTTATCCTCATTTTTTTTAAAGTTTGGGTTCGATATTAATTCTTTATCTGTTGTTTACTAAGTATGGCAGAAACTGAGTTAACTTGGAAATGGATATGACGGTTTATATGAAAGTTTGGGGTTAAGAGATGTTTGAAATGAAAAATTAGCTAGATTAATCTTCGTTTTCAGAAAATTTTGCGTTCAGTGTTAACCCTTTATTCGCTGATTGCAAAATATGTTAGGAATTAGCTTTAATCGGAAAGAAATATAAAGATTTTGAAGAAAGTTTGTGGTTGAGGAGGTTTTGAAATAAAAATTTTATTATATACATTCTCATATTAGGGAAATTCATATTTGCTGTTAACCCTTTATCCTCCTGTTGCAAAATATGGCAGCTATTGTGTTAACTCGGAAATGGATATAACGATTTTTACATGTTTGGGATTAAGTTTTTTTTTTTTTTTTTTTTTTTGGGGGGGGGGGGGGGGGGAGCTGGTTTTTTTTAAATAAATCTAAATATTTTAATAAAATTTTAGGAATTTTTTAGATGACAACTTATCTGATTCCGACACATAGCACGGAAAATCTCACCCCAACCATTGAAAAATAGGGCAGAAATCGGGTTTACTCTCCAGATTTTCTCGACAATATGGTTCAAATTCTTTTATAGAGATATAAAAGGCTGTTTTAAGACGACAAACCTATCTATTTTTTCTTCATGTTCTGGAAAATTAGCTTTTGCTGTCAAAACCTCATTTCTCCCGTTGAAATCGGTGACTAAAACTTGATTGTATGGGAAATGGCTCAAATGATTTTGAAAAAAAAATATTGTTAAGTGTTTTTGAGAAGAAAAAATCCCCCTGAGTTATCCTCTTCTTCAAGAAAATTAGCGTTCATTGTTAACTCTTTTTTGTCCATCGCAAAATATGGCATAAACTTCGTTTTCTCGGAAATAAATGGAATAATTTTTAATAAAAACATAGCATTCAGTTTTTTTTTTTTTTCTAACGAGAAATTTATTTGACATATCTTCATCTTCGTGAAAATTAACGTTCATTGCTGGGTTAACCCTCAATACAACGTGGCACAATATGACTGAAATTTGGGATTTTCGGAAACTGCTTGAACGATTTTGATAAAAGTTTAAGGGTTTTTTTTATTTGTTTAATGACGATTGAAACTGAATTTTCCTGATCTTCCGGAATGTTAACCAATTTACTTTCACTATGCTCGTTGTAAACACGTTATAAACTTGTTTATCCATGAAATGGCTTAGACAATTTTGAAAAGAAAATTAAGGGTTTTTGAAATGAAAAACCCATCTGATTTATCCTCATCTTCAGGAAAATTAGTGTTTACTGTTAACCCTCATTTCACAAGTCGCAAAATATGGCAGAGATATGATTTCTCAAGAAACAATTACAAATATTTTGACAAAAATTAAAATTTAGGGAATTTTTGAATTTACAATTGAATTGTAAACTCAAAAATCTGACATTCTCTTTAGAACATTTAGCGGTCACCGGTAACCCGCGTTTAATCCAGGAAAATATGACAGAAACGTCTTTTTTTTTTTTTAAGTACTCGAATGATTTTTTATAATTATTTAGATTTAGTGTGTTTTTGAGATGATATTTCGATCTTAGCGTTCACTGGTAACCTGCACACCACCCGAGATACAGATATAAACGACATAAGTATTGTTTCCTTCCAAATCGCTGGAATGATTTTTTTTTTAACTTTTTTTTTTTGAGAGAGAGAGAGATGAAAAACTTGGTCTTACTTATCTTCTTTGTCAGTAAAATTAGCTGCCATTATTGAGCTTTACCTGGAACAATATAAAGCAGAAATACGGTCTTCTAGAAAACATCTTGAACGGTTTTGATAAGAAATTATAGTAAGATATTTGGTATGATATAATTTGATTTGAATTTCCATCATATACAAGAAAATTAGTTTTCAGCGGTTACTGAAACTTTATCATCATTCTTCAATTAATATTACTATTTTTGTCATTAAAATTATTTTTTAATTAAAATTTTATTTAGATAGGTTTTATAAGTTACCTTCTTCAATTTCTAAAATGCATGTTGTTTTTTAGACAAATAAGTATTTTGTATAGTATAGAAACACGGATGTAAATAAAAATATTCAGAGAGTATTTTGATTTATTTCATTTGTATTTTTATAAAATTTTTTTTTGCGATAATCGTAACTATACAAATTTTGATATTTTATCTTGTTACAGAAAGAAATTTTGAATCCTTAGATTGCACTTGGAAAAATATCGAACAATGCTTTCAAAACACAAGTGCTGCTTCAAAATGTCAAAACTCTAAAAATACAAAACATATTTCAAAATAAAGGGGGGGGGGGGAGTAACTGTCACATAAATAACATCACCGAGGCAGAAAATTGAATATATTGTTTTTGTTATGCGTCTTTTTTTTTTTTTTTTTTTTAGCAATAACCATTTCTCGTTGTCATTTGAAATAGCCTCATCTAAAGCAAAAGCATTTCAAAATGAAAATATTTGAAAACAAATAACACATAGTATATGAAGGAAAAGAAAAATAGTAACAATAATGGATGTAATAAAATAAAATAATGTAATATAATAAAATATGATGGAAAATTTATAGCATAATTTTAAGACCTAAGTGCGGGAAATTATACGGAATGAAGAGCGTGAGTTGTGGAGATTTGTGAGAGAAGCAGAAAAAAAATAGCGAGAAAGTAAGGGAATTGAAAAAGTTAGTAAGAAGCAGAATAAGAAAATAAGCAAAGGAGAAGCTAAAATCCCCCCTAAAAAAGATTCAGAACGAAAAGAGTTCTGGAGATAAGTTGTAGTCCTGCATGCTTAAGTCCAGTTTCCACTTGCGCTCATTGGGCGGTTTCTATTCAGAATCCTTTGATGTGGTCAGCCGAGCTCACCGGAGCTCAAAGCCCTGGAACGGGGTCCCCTGCTGAGATAATTGCGGGGCTGGGGGTAGATATCTTTGTCAATTTTGCATGCTTTCCTTTGAGGTAACTGCGTAATCTGATAAAAAAGGGCTACAACTGATGACAAGACATTTGGCTCTTTGTGTCGGAAGCGTGATTAATGACGTTTTGAGCGTTGATCTTGAGCCCAAGTGGATACTGGCCTTTACTCTACGTGCGATAATTTCTGAGATGATATCTCTAGATGTGACGGCATGATTACTTCCTGCGCCAGACTTTAATGTAGTCCGGTCTAATCTAAGGCTTCTTGCGTATGATTTTGCTGCTTGTCGACTCTGATGTTATCCAGTCCAGGACATAATACGTATGATCATATTGGTTGCTTAAGCCCTTCTGAGCCAGACTCTGATGTAGCCCGTCGCATATTTACTACCTTTACTCGAGCTCAAACGGGAACGAGCTCATGCAGTTCGACGTTTCTGATTGATTGCTACCTTTTATGACGCAATGATTCTCCACTGACTATAATACTTAGCTTAAATCAGTAATAATCTAAAATATTCCTCTCCTCTTATGAGAATAAATGAGAATGAATATTTGAAAAAGTTTTCTAATTGTATTTGGAAAACAAGGTTTTCTTCTGAGTAATTAAAATTTTTATTTTACCATATTAAAATTGTGACAGGTAAAATTACTCTAATAAAAGAATTCTGAAAAAGGAAAATAGTGTCGCCATCTATATTTTTCATTGATTTTTAATTATTATGTAATCTTTTAACTTCATTTTATTTTTAATTCCCCGCATTTTCCTAATTACTTTATGTTAGAAGTTCGTAGAATTTTCATACAAATTCCCTAAACAAATTTTTAAACAATTTCTCAACAGATATTTTCTTAAAAAAAAAAAAAAAAAAAAAAAAAGTAAGAAAAGAAAGTAAAGAAAAGAAAGAAAAAAGGAAAAAGTGGAATTTATTTATTTTTATATTAAGAAAAAATAAAATAATATATACAATATATATATATATATATATATATATTAATTTATATTTAATTTTGTTATTTATTTAATTAATTATCATTTTTATTTATTTGCGCATTTATTTTTAAACATAAAAAATATTTTTTACTTCTGTTCTTTTATGATAATCAAAATAATAAATTTAAAAATATTCAAATATATATATATAAAATAATTTTTATCATTTTATTTATATTAAATAAATGAATAAAAAAAACTTTCTGCAAATCTGATTTGAAAAATAAATAATTACATGCAGTACGAAATAACTTATTAATTTATTGCACTTTTGAAAAAATAAGTAAACAATTGATTATCATTTAAGGAATTGCTTATCCAATGAAAGTCCTAATAATATATTTTAAATTCTTGTATATTTAAAAACTTGTAATATAAGTCTTTTTAACACTTTCCAACAAGGTTGAAAAGTGTTTATGACTTCAGTTTGTCTGTCTGTCTGTCTGTCTGTCCGTCTGTCTGTCCGCGCTCTAACTCCCGTAAATATTTATGGAATTTCTTGAAACTGACATATGTTATTCAAGTTCACTATCGGACGTTCCCTATTGAAAATGGAGTTTATACCTCTAATGGTTTGTGTACAGGGACACCCGAAAATATTTCAAAGCATTGTGTTCTATGAGAGGTATTTCTATAAACCATATTTTCATACCTTTACTGTAGACATATCTTAATAAAATTTAAATATGTTATTCGAGTTCACTATCGGATGTTCCCTATTGAAAATGGAGTTTATACCTCTACAGGTTTGTGTACAGGGACACCCGAATGTATTTCAAAGCATTGTGTTCTATGAGAGGTATTTCTATAAACCATGTATTCGTACCTTTACTGTAGACATATCTGAATGAAATTGAAATATGTTATTCAAGTTCACTACTGGATGTTTCCTGGAACCACTCCTCCACCATCGGTTTATGCACAGGGACACTCAAAAGTATTCCAAAGCATTGCGTTCAATGAGAGATATTTCTATAAATCAAATTTTAATAACTTCACTTTCCAGGAAGTTTTAGGAAATTGAAATACGTTATTTATATGCACAAAAGAATACTTTGCATAAAATACAGCATAATTAGCATTAGATTTACAGGGTGGCACAAAAATATCCAGTTTTATTTAGAGCTATTAATAAAAAATTACTTGAATTGTACTATTGTTTACGTTAAGCGTTTTTAACACTTTCTAACATTTTTTAAGTGTGAATATGATTTCAGTTTTGTGTATCTGCCTGTCCGTCTGTCTGTCTATCCGATCTCTAACTCCCGTAAGTATTTATGGAATTTATTGAAACTGATATATGTTATTCAAGTGCACTATCGGATGTTCCCTATTGAAAATGGAGTTTATACTTCTATTGGTTTGTGTACAGGGACACCTGAAAGTATTTCAAAGCATTGTATTCTATGAGAGATATTTCTATAAACCATATTTTCATACCTTTAATGTAGACATATCTCAATAAAATTGAAATATGTTATTCAAGTTTACTATTGGGTGTTTCCTGTATAAAATGGAGGAAATACCACCACCGATTTATGTACAGGGACACTTAAAAGTGTCCCTGTACATAGCCTGCAATGGCTTTCAGGTATTTAATTTAAATACCTGAAAGCCATTGCAATTGACAGAGGTTATGACTCTTCCATTATAGACAAAGCTATCCAAAAATTACAACTCCCTCGTATTTTGTCTACTAAGTCAGTCTCTTCTAATATTATTATTGTCTTACCCTATTTTCCTAAATCCAGTCAAACCATAGCTAAAATTCTCAAACAATATGATTTTAAAATAATATTTTCGCCTTCCAATAAACTTACCTTTTCTCAGTTAAAAGATCCCATTGATACGCATAATTCTTGGGGTATTTATAGTATTACCTGTCAGTGTGGTTTATCATATATTGGCCAAACTAAACGCAGTCTTAAATTTCGTCTAAAAGAACATATGAATTACGTCCGCAAACAAGAAACCTATAAATCGGCTACTTCTAAACATTGCTGGGAGGAAAATCATAATTTTAAATTTAATTCAGCTAAAATAATTTGCAGACCTAAATCCATTCATGAACTCGATTTCTTTAAAGCTTTTCATATTTATAAAAGTTTTAAAAACCTTGTAAATTGTGATTTCGCTATTCCCTATTTTTCTGACTGTTGGAAATTTTATATTCAGTCCACATTTTCTTAATTTTTCTACTGTTTACACAGCTAACTTTAATAAATTCCTATTGGCCACTCTCCCCACCTTTCCCGTAATTCTATTGGTTGAACTAAATTCGGCCCCTCTCCTATATATACGAGCAGTTCTGCAGATTCAGAATCCTTTTTGCACTGAAGGCGGCACGCTTAAAGCTGCCGAAACAGCTGTATGCATTTCCAATATTTTTCTTTGGCGTTTCTGACGTAGTCGTTTATTCGAGTTTTAATATTCCAACGCCATGTCTCCTGTTATTATAGTATGATTAGCATTAGATTTACACATGTGACACAAAAATATCCATTTATATTAAGAGCTATTAATAAAAAATTGCTAGAATTGTACTTTCGTTTATATTAAGCGTTTTTAATACTTTCTAACATTTTTAAGTGTGAATATGATTTCAGTTTGTGTATCTGTCCATCTGTCTGTCTGTCTGCCCGCGCTCTAACTCCCGTAAATATTTATGGAATTTCTCGAAACTGATATATTTTATTGAAGTTCACTATCGGATGTTCTATATTGAAAATGGAGTGAATATCTCTTCTGGTTTGTGTGCAGGGACACCCAAAAGCATTCGAAAGCATTGTGTTCTATGTGTGTTATTTTTATAAATATTTTCCGTATAGAATGTTTCCCATTTAAAATGACATTAATAGGTCCTGTATAACTAATTTGTTTACAGGGACAAAAAAAAAAAAAAAAAAAAAAATGCCAATGCATTGCGTTTGAAATGTTGAAATGTATAGATGTCATTTTTTATTTGGAGAATTTCATGAAAAATAATTTTTTCTGTTATTATTCTCACCATTTATCTCTGAGGTGAAGATTAAGACAAAAACAAAAAAATAAATAAATAAAAATAACTAATTGAAAAGTAAATGAATAAATAAAAGCTCTTTTGTAAATATAATTTATTTATTTATTTCTGTATAGTAAAATAATATAAAAACATTCATGCAGAAAATGTTTAGATATTCTAAATAAGATTCAAGTTATGAAATGAAAAATATTTATATTGTTGAAAACCATTTATTCTGTTAAAAGTTACTCGATTTAAGAAGATATTATCTGACATTAAAAACTAAAATAAAATAAAATAAAATTTTAAAATAAGAATTGTAACATAAAATAGTTAGAGGAAAATTCAAAAATAAATAAATAAATAAATAAAAACCTGAATACATAAAAAGAAAGTGACATAGAGTACAGTTGCAAATAAATGTCATTTGTATCCTTATAAACTATAATTTAAAATATCTTGTAAATTCTTTAATACAAAATACATACATAAAATAAAATAAAATAAAATAAAATAAATAATAATATTTGAAGTGCATTAACTATAATCTGATTCCATAGATGGCACAAGTTTAAACATATTTGTAATATTTTAAAGATATTTTTAAAAAAATGTTTGCAAAAGTATAGCACTGCAGACTTAAATGCAATAAAATTCAAAGGTAACTGCATAACTTTGGCAAGTTTATGCAGTTTTGTTTCTTAATTACTAATTCCTATGCTTTTATTAAAGATATATTTCTTTTACGATAAAAATAAATAAATGAATCTATAATAATAAAGGAAGATGTCTGTCAGTCTGTCTCTCTATCTGTGCATCTATACGTTCAGCCCCTACTGAACGCAGAAGTACAAAATTTGATATGGAGGTGGTCAGAAGCCTTCCCGAGGGGCTCCTTAAAACAGAATTTGAAAATTTTAATTAGATCCGGAGATATTAATTAAAACGTCGACAAATGTCTAATTAAAAAGTGAGCGGATCGTATTTTCCGCCCTCCAAGTAGAATTCAGCGCGTTCCTCAAAAGAAGAAACATAGAGAGAAATTTTCGCGCGTTTTTGTAAAGCCATCCCAGATTAGCGGTTGCAGATATTGAAAATACACCTGTACCACGAGGAAAAGCATTTATTACCATTTCTTACGGTATAATTTTTTTTTTTTTTTTGAAAAATACGGATTTTTATATTTTTAAAAAAAGTTTTTAAAAGGGTCCAAAATTTCTCTTTTTCTTGATCGTCTTTTTTGAATCGTCCTGTACGACCGAGTAACTATTCCATTTCTTAACAATTAGTATATTTGGAAAGCTCATTTAATTTTCTTTCGGACCATACAAACATTTTAACAAAATACGGATTAGCGATCTAGTATATTTTTAGATTTTATGAAACATCAATATTTTCACAAACCGTTTTATAACTCAAAATCTTTTAGAGATAAATGTTTATATATATATATATATATATATATATATATATATATATATATATAGATCTCAGTTAGACGATGCACATCTCAAAATATTGAAAGATTTTTTCAAAAACTGAATAAGTTATATATATATATATTTATTTTATACATAAAACCATTGCATACCGTGTTCTGCATCTATTCGAATCGTACGATTTCATGTATTTGGGTTGGGTTACCATTGCAACTCTCATTCACAGAGAAAATTATATCTGGAAACTCTGGCGAGAGAAAAAAAATCTTTTACTGACTGATATCACATGATTTTTTTTTTTTTTTTTTTTTTTTGTACTGGAATAGAAATTGCAAATTTCAATTTTCTTCAATTTTCCTTTGTCGCACAAAAGACATACTATGCAGAGTTTTCATTACAAGACAAAGTTGCCGTTCGAATTTCATCGATTTCGGAGAATAAACAAAAAAAGTACATATTAATTGCAAATTGAATTTTATTCTAATACGCGTATTTCAAATTCTAATTATGATTAAATTATTTTTAATGCATCATTCGAAAGATATTCTAAAATACTTTTATATTATCGAAAGTGCAATTCGAGATTTCACCCAACTTACAGGTTTTGAGGTATACTGAATCGGTTTTCTTTTGTATCACAGCTACGAATTAAAATAATTTCATATATAATACATCATTTGAAAGCTTTGTTGATTTGGAATTAAACAGTAGATTACAAAAATTTCTACCGCCAAATGGCACTGTAATATTTCAAAATTTCAGTATTTAAAATTATAATTATGATTATATTATTTTTAATGCATCATTCAAAAGATATTTTAAAGTACATTTATATTATCGAAAGTGGAATTCGAGATTTCACCTGACTTACACGTTTCGAGGTGTCCTGAATCGTTTTTCTTTTGTATCTCAGCTACTAATTAAAATAATTTCATAAGTAATACATAATTTGAAAGCTTTCTTGATTTGGAATTGAACAGTAGATTACAGAAATTTCTACCGCCAGATGGCGCTGTAATATTTTAAAATTTCAATATTTTAAATTCTAAATATGATTAAATTTTTTTAATACATCATTCGAAAGATATGTTAAAATTCTTTTATATTATAGAAAGTGGAATACGAGATTTTACAGGATTTTCACGTTTTAAGGTCTCCTCATTAGCTTTTGTATCTCAGCTACTAATTAAAATATTTTCATAAGTAATACATCATTTGAAAGGTATGTTGATTTAGAATTGAACAGTAGATTACAGAAATTTCTACCGCCAGATGGTGCTGTAATATTTTAAAATTTAAATCTTTTAAATTCTAATGAGCAAGGAAGGTGTTGTATGTACTAAAACGGAGATTAAGGCGCCACCGAGCGGGACTTTGCTAAAGTGAGAAATTTGAAAGATCATAACATGGTGAGCGAACAGCCTGTTTCAGATATTGAAAGCAGAGGAGGGCGCCGTAGGCGCTACCGAGCGGGAATTTACTGCGATTAAATTTTTCAATAAAGCCGTTTTCCCTATATATCAATAAGCTGTTATAAGACCTGAAACGGGAGAAAGGGGACATCGCCACCGAGCGGGAGTTTCATAAAGTCGGATTTTTCAAGGATCGCGAATCAGCTGGTTGCCGAAGGCGGCTAGTAAATAAATTAAAATTAAAGTTAAAGTTAAAAACAGAATAGGAAAGGTGTTATTTTATTTACCTATTTATTATTATTATTTACATTACAGCTTTTTCTTTAAAAATGCTTAACTACGATACATATAAAATTAAAATGGAATAATTAAAAAAAAAAAAAAAAAAAAAAAAAAACTTATATTAATACTTACGAGCAAGCAATTTTTTGAGCTGATAGTTTTAATAATCTTCAATTCTACTTGGTGTTTGTCAACTCGCCAAAATCTTGTATCCATTTTTTATACTCATCTAAATTTTTTATATTACTGCGAATTGTAATTATATTATCAGATATTATATTATCTGATTGTAATTATACATTATCAGATAGATTAAAATTCATGAATGAATCATGAACGAAATTTTGACTCCGAAAATACAGATCTGTATTTTCAGAGTCAAAATTTATTTCGGAGTCGACTTTATTTGTCGACAAATAAAGTCGAAATACAATAAAATATTACCATTAAAACTTTACGAGATAGAATCTTTCATAAAATTTTCGCGGAAAGCGTGACGTCAGATATGACAACACGAAACAAAAACCAATCAGTAACGTCAAACTGCATCCCCCTTTGAGCTCGAGTAAAGTTAGTAAATATGCTGTTTTATAAACTATTTAATTTGTATGAAATTTTACGACACTGAGTTTGAAATTGGGTGGTTCAGCAAACTGTAGGTTTGTAACATTTTGTATAAAGAAATAATTTGTTTAACTAATTTTCACTTCATTGAAAATTTTTTAAATTATATAACTATGGGTAAAACTTCACGTTTGTACAATGTCAAACGAAAAATAAAAAGTAAAGAAAGTCGATTTTATTCAAAAAATAAGATTCCATGTGCATATATAGTCGGGTGTTTTGGCGCTCTTCTAAAGCAATTCATTATTATTATTATTATTATTCATTTATTTATTTTATTTTTTTAAGAAGATTTTACTTTTTCATGTTTAAAACGATTAATATCCGTTGGCACAGTGATATTTAATACATCAGTCACTGAGGAAAATAATTAAATTATTTAAACACAATACATAAAAGCCCTTTGTTAAATTAGGTAATTTTTTCGACGGACGCCAAAAGGCGGGGTGTGCTATTTAAAATAAGGAAATGGGCAGACGTGAAAGTCTTAAAAGCACGAATTTCCTGCCTAAAGAATGGAAGACTTGCTAAATCTCTTATTGACAATAGCCGTAAGTATAAGATGGGTTGTTGGGTTGTAGGGACTAAGGTCGACTGACTGCACTAGGGTCCTAGGCCTGAGGGAGAGTGAGCTCCGTGGGGGTCTATCTAACCGTAGATAAAGTTTTAAAATACTTCTTTTGTTTATGATACTCTATTTTGTATCGCATAATATTGTTTATATGCAATATATTTTCAATTATCTGCAGATTTAAGCGGCCCGGGTTTTGCGGATAAACTGCAAAAGGTCTAAAAAATGACGGGTAAATGACATTAAAAACTATGTTCTAGCTGAAAAATGCCATTGTAATGTATAACATGATAGAAACAATGAAAACATTCACAATTAGTAAAAATATTTGTATTATATATATTATGGGATGTAAAAAAATTCAAATAAAAATAAACAAAAAAATGTACTTACGAGGACGGCAAAGTACAATCTATAAGCTAACTTATGCACTAAATTAAACAGTACCGCAGGCATACCAACAGTTAATTTATTCTGGAACATTGTAAATACAAACACTCTTTAAAAACCAGTTTATTTATAGTAATATTTTCTTCGATAAATAATTCGATTAAATAAGAAAAAAAAAATATCTTCCGAGAAAAGTCATGTTAAGAGAAAAACAAAGTTGGTACTGACAATAGTCCGAAAGAAATTGAAATGTTACCTTGTCTTGTAGCGTACTGTGTTGTACAACATGTTAGTCAAATTTATATTTTTTCTTAAAAAAAAAAAAAAAAAAAAATTGTTGAAAAAAAAAATCTTTTTTCTTGACCCCACACTTTTCCTGAGCCCGTGCATAACGATTAAAGTCGGGGTTCCACATATGGAACTGGGTGCCTTGTTGGGTTAAAAATTTAGTTACATTTTTAATAGGTTTCAAACTTCTAAAAATTAATAAAAATACTGTGATAAATGAATATTTTACTATTTCTTTTTTGAAAAAATCATTTGATAATCTGAATTTAAAAAATGATTTTCTTTTTCCAGTAAAAAATATAAATATTGTAACTACTTTTAAATATAATAAACCGTTCAGCAAAAGATTTTTAATTATAGAGGATTTGTTTTATCAGTTGATCCTTCCAATATGAAAGAATGTATTTGCAACAGTGATGATTTCAACTCTTATATTGATAATAATTATAAGCATGTTATAACTGAAGATCTTAATATGATAAAAAATGATAATTAATGAATCCTGGTACTAAATTTAGATTAAATAAAAAACTTAAAAAATCAAATGTTAAGGATAATTTTTTAAAAGATATAAATAATTTTATTTTTAAAATTTGTTATAAATACAACACACCCATAGAAGCTTTTCATGAATGGAAATATAACCTTATAAGTTATTTTGACAATTTTTTAGTTGAATTTTTAAATAGCAATAATTATAATTACCAGCAATTTAATAAAAAGGACAATGAGTTTTTGCAATCATTTAAGAAGTATTTTGGTTCCTGTTGACAAAGTTGCTTATAATTATGGTATCATTTTCAAAATGTTTTATTTTGAAAGAACTTTAGAAGAACTTAATAATGATTTTTATTACACCAAATTAAATTTGAATTCTGTGATTGTTAAAAAATGTTTTACTGCTTATTAAAAACAAATTAAGTCTCTTTTTTCTTATAATATAAAAATCTCTAATGAGAATAACATTCCCTTTTTATTTATGACACCTAAATTTCATAAAAATCCTGTTAAATTCAGATTTATATGTTGTACAACTAATAGTATTGGGAAATGTTTTAATGTAAAATTGCAATTTTTTTTTTTTTTTTTTTTTTTTTTTTGAAGGAGAAGAAAATTTATGATTTTCTAAAATTAAAATTTAAAAATACTAGTTATTTTTGGTCTATTGATAATAGTATTGATTTAATTAATAAAATTACTTTTAAACCTTCATCTATCCAAACTTATGATTTTGAAAACTTATTTTGTAATATTCCTATAAATGAGCTCTATGATACCATCAAAAATATTTTTTACATTTTTTATATTGAAGATGAATCTAGATATTTTTTTCTTAATTTATGTCATTTTTGTCTAAATAATAATTATATCTTTTTCATAATAAAATTTTCAAACAATCACACGGTATTGGTATGGGAACTAATTATTCTTCTAGTGCGTCTAATCTTTTCTTATTTTTCTTTGAATATAAGTTCACTGTAACTCATAATATCTGTTTACATGTATATCTATATATTGATTACTTTATTATTTTTAATACCAATTTTGATAATTTTTTTTTATTTAATATATCCAGATATTTTGAAATTAAATAAAGCCAATACTAATAATTTTGAAGCTCATTTTTTGAATATTTCCTTTGTTTTAAAAAATAATAATTTATGTACTGATGAAATTTAATAATTGTTTGATAATAATTTATGTGCTGACTATATGATAAAAGAAAAAACTTCAACTTGGTTACTAACTGTATGCCACACTGGTATTCTAATTTGAGCTATATAATTTACATAAATATAATTGTCAATCAACTTTTAAGAATTAAGAGATTATGCAATTTAAAATTTAATTTTGATAAACAAATATATAATATTCAAGCTTTATTATATTATAAAAATTTATATCCTTTAAGTTTTATTTCTTATTATACTTGTAATGTAAATTTTTAGTGTCAGCTCCGCAGCTCCGCAGCTACTAGCTTTGCTTTGGTGGACCATATAGGTGTCCAGTGTGATACTTACGACCACCGCCACTTTAGAATGTTGAAAAAGAAGGGAAAAAAAGCTTAAAAACCCCATAGGAATAGCATGGGAAGAAAAGCAAAAAAACTCACAATGTCAAGTGTGTTAAAAAAAAAAAAAAAAAATCACACCGGAAGTAATAAGGGGACAAAGTTGACTAGAAAAATACATTGAACAGCGGGAACCGGGCGGGCTGGGGCATGGGTCCTATCGTCCAGGATTAATACGACTCGCCTAGGTTGTATGCTGATGTTTGGAGTTATATAGTTTCACCAGACTTGGAAAGATTTTGGACATCTATGGATACAGAAGAAGCATTTCTATTTTTAAAAAATTTTTGAGCTGAAATGGAATTTTTGCAGTTCTTGTCTCATGCAGGTGATGCGTTTTCTTCTATCTTCTAGCAGGTTCGGTTGGGTGTATGTCAGCATTTTCATATAAAAAATCTATATAATAAACGATTTTTAAATTTGAATAAGTATCATTCATTGACAATAGAAATTTAATCTTTAAGAAATAAAAATCTTTTAAAATTAAACCCATTTCAGTCTTTATAATTTCAAGTTTTTTTTTTTTTACTATTCTGTTTGAAATACAATCTGGAGTATGCTAGCCTACATATCTTCTGAAACCTGCTAGTACTACATAGTTTTTTTAATGGCTGTGTTACCACCTGCTGATGAAGAGAACACAGCATAATTGAAATTTTTAGCTTGAATAGTGTTAAATTTAACTAAATTTTTTTGTTTATTAACATTGTTAAATTATTGTTCTTGTTGTTTCTACATTCCACTTTCATATCTTCACTTATCATAATTTAAATACATTGTTTTATTTTTGCATATAAATTTAGTGCTGCTTTTAGCGCCTATTTTATGCAAATTAATTTTTGTCATTTATTTTGAAATTAATATATGTATGTATACATATACATATATATACATATGTATGTATATGTGTATGTATGTATGTATACGTATGTATATATATACATATATACATGTACACTAAATTTCATAAAATTGCAACACCAAGAAGGAATGCAAATATTAGAATTATATTGGTTGGGCATATACATTATAGAAGGAAGAACGATTGATTAAATTTTCAGGAAAATTGGAGGGATATATCCTGAGAAATCCGTAGATCAAGCAGCACTTATCTGCTTAGGCATGGAATCGAACAGCGATTGGATGCGATGTACGCATACAACACTCTATGAAACTTCAACAAGATGCCACAATTCACCAAACGTAGTTTTTGGTGAGTTGTGGTGTACAATACACTCTCCAATGATTAAATAGTCCTTTTCATTGGTGCGAGATCAGGGAAACGCGCTGGCTATAGCAACATCGAACACATTCTGTATCAAGGAAGGTCCGGACAATAAGGACAACTTGCGGTCGTGCATTATTCTACTTAAATGTCGTGCTACGGAAACCTTGAATATAGGGCAGAACTAAAGGAATATCAGAGATTTAATGGCCACTAATCAGTGTGTCGGGAATGGTAACAAGAGGTGATCGACAGGTGTATCCAATGGTCCACATACTATCACTCAAGGTGGTGACCCAATATGCGACTATCAAAACTTCGGTTACCCTAAAAGCTGCATCACTGACATGGGCGCCTTTAATGTGTGATTAGAGATAGATAATGTGTGATTAGTCACAAGAATGACATGACCTCGCTTTTTCAGACAAATCACAATCCTGTTTGCAGCATCAAGATTGACGCATCGGTATTTGGCGGCATTGGGAATAATGGATATTGTCAGCTGTCATTCGATATCGTCATTCTGTCCCATCCCCTGGAGTGGTGGTATGGAGTGCCATTGGATACACATCTCAATCACCTCTTGTTAGCATTCCCGGCACACCGAATAACGGCCATTACATTTCTGACGAGTTGAGGCTCGTTGCTCTACCCCATATTCACGGCCTCCGTAGCGCAAAATTTAAGCAGCGCAATGCACAACCTTAAGTAATCCGTGTTGTTCGAACCTACTTTTATACAGAATATGTTTACTGTTGCTCTTTCCAGCGTGTTCTTTTGATCTCACACCAATTAAATTGATTGTTTAATAGTTGAAAAGTGACTGACACGCTACCACTTATCAGTATCTACAGTTGATGATGACATCGTGTTGCAGCTTCATGGAGTGCTCCATACATGTCATCCAATCGTTGCTTAATTCAATGCCTATGCAGATAAGTGCTGTTATTGCTTCCAGAGATCGCTGCTTTATGTACTGATCTCTCAAGATACATTACTCCAAATTTCCTGAATATATAATCGATTGTTTTTCCTACTATAATGTATGTGCCCAATAAATATCATTCTGATATTTGCATTCCTTGTTGGTGTTGCAATTTTAAAGGCCAGAAGTGTGTATGTTTATTAATAAAATCAGACTTTTTCTGTAAATTTCTCCGAATCAAAAAATTTTTACGATATCTTCAAGTTTTACCCATCGTGATAGCCATAAATGACTTCAGAAATTTTTCTCTCTGTGTGTGCGAGGGAGTCGTTGTATCTGTATGTTTGTACCCTATTTTTGTCCGGGTATCACGTGAGAACGGTTAGATGAAATTCAACGACATATGGTAAGGATTTAAGTTTGTACCCAACTTAAAATTACACCTATCAACTTTTGCAAAATTCCTCTCGTTCCCACCTTGTGTCTAGGGGAAAGGCAGGAAGTAAAAATACGTTTGTAAGAATATCTCTTCTCCATATTACTTCGAGGTGAAGAAATTGCACATGGGGACTAGACCTGAGTATAAAAAATCCGTTTTTCTAAGATTTTTTATTTTTAAATTTTTTAGAGGGAGGAGAGAGAAAATCGATTTTCTGTGGAAAATTTCGCAAATTCTGCATTTTTTTATAGGAACTCTACCAAATTAGTGCAAATATGTTGATAACAGCCATGCGTATTCTTTGGAATATTTCCAAAAACCCACTTTGATTCTTTATGCAATTGTCGATTTTGTGGGGAGGGGGGATTATGTAGGGGCAAATTCGAGATCCCCCTTTCAGCCCTAAGTTTGTCCTGAATAATTATGGGAGATGCGGTCACGAATTTTGCTACGTAATTTTTTTATAAATATCCCACACCTACTGTAACGGGATTTTACGGAATTCCTCCTTTCCTCTTTAGGGTCGGGGGCAATAAACACGTTTCCAAGCGTAACCCTGCTCCAAACTATCTCAGTAAGACTAATTTTTATGTGTGGGTTGGTTATGGATACCCAAAACGCAGTATAAATGGATTTTGTGAAATTTTCCCCTCTCCCCTTTAAAGGCAGGGGAAAACAAGTTTTCTAGAGTAACTATTCTCCAAATTACCTCAGGGAAGCAATTTTCTGATATATCCATTGATTATGGCGTACACAATACACACACTACAAAAATAATTGTGAAATTACTTTCTACCCCCCCCCCTTCCAGGGCGACAATAAAATCACCTTTTCAACTTTTGACCAAGAGTGTACCTGTACAGTCCTCAGTATCTTGTCCTCTTAAAATATTTTTATAAAATAAACCTATATTTCCGTTTAATTAATCTCCTGAAAATTTTACGCTTTTAATGACGTTTTTCATTTATTTATATATTAGAGTTTTAAACTTGAAAGCAATATGTATAGATTTTTCTTTAAATTCTTGATGATCAATAATGTTACAAGTTTTATCTTGTTGCGAAAAGAAATTTCGCATTCTTAGTTTGCATTTGGAAATATATTGAATGCTGTATTCAAAACACAAATTCGATTCTTCTGAATGCCAAATCACAAAGAATACAATATTTATTTAAAAATAAAATAGAAAGAAGTAAAAAAGAAACCATCACAAAAATAATGCAACTGAGACAGAAAATTGAATATGTAGTTGTATTTGTGACTATTCTTTGCAATATCAGTTTTTCAATGTCGTTTAAAATTGGGTCATCTAACGCAAATACATTTTTAAGTGAATGCTTAGAAGAGAGATATTGGAGAAAGTTTAAAGAATTGGAGATAAAGAGATTTCATTTCAGTAATTCTTGTTTTATATGTCGGTGCAAGATGTTTGCATGAATGCAATTTGTTGTCGAAGATAGATGCAAAAACATCAACTGAGATGAAAGTAATATCTAAAATTAAAAGAAAGCGAATAAATAACTATATTACATTTATGATCCGGGACTAGTACGATAAGACAAATTTTAAAACAAGTGTGAAAAATAGCTTAAAAAGGTAAAAAACTTTGAATTATACATATATACATATACCGGGTGTCCAATAAGTTTTTAGACATTTAAAAAATTCCTAGCTATTGAAGGAATTGATAGAATTGAAAGCGGTTTGCGAAAAATCATTCTCGTGAAGGATTTTTTTTTTTTTTTTTTTTTTTTTTTTTGTAAAGAAAAAGATATAATTAAGTTTTTTGTCGACGATAGTTAGACAAATATTTAAATTTTTCGCACGGATGTGAAAGTGAAATATGCAAATTAAAGTCCTATAAATTGCACAATTTTGCGATTAGAACAGCTCATCTTATTTTGCCTCCTACTTGTGCATGCATGAAGCTTTAATGGCGATGTTAACTTCGTGGATAAAGCGTTATTGGTGAAGATGTTTTCACTCAGGTAAGAACCACCGACTGAAGCTGAAGTTAGCAGTGTTATAACTCGTTTTCAAACTGTAATTTGTGGTGATGATGGATACATGTAATGATATTTATATGCCTGTAAACATTTTCATGAGAATAAGTACAGTTTTTCATGAAAATGTGTGATCTGGTCACGCACAGCGCCCTCAATCGTCAAATAGCTTAATTATTATTTTTCCTTTTCCAAAAACATCCCCCTTCACGAGAATGATTTTTTTCGTGACGTTTAATTCTATCACGTTTAATTCTATCAATTCCTTCAATAGTTATGAATTTTTTAAATGTCTACAGACTTATGAGACTCCCTGTATATATTATATGTAATTTTCAACTGGAAGCTCGCTAATTTTTAAAATATCAACGCATTGTTAAATTTGAATTTAGAGAAATATTATTTTCAGCTTATCTGGTAATTTGTGAACAAAGCTAATGATTCTTGAACTATGTATTCATAATGGCTGTGTTTAGCAATATTTAATTGTTAATAAAATCGAGTAAAAATTCGTGATTAAAAAAAAAAAAAAAAATCTTTATACTTTAATTTAGAAACCATGTGGTTTACCATTTAAGACCGTTGGAAGGTGGAAATTGTCCAGCTCACTAATTATAGAAAATGTCTTCAAAAGCTAGATTTGAATCGAATTCAATATTGCTTTTATGTAAAATCTCTAATTTTCAACCACATTTAGAGAGTTTTGGACTATGTTCGCATAATCAATATTTACAGTCCCTTTGACATTTCTTATATAAATTCAATTTTACACACTTTTTAATCTAATGGTAATTTGACATACCAACAGTACACAGAGCTGCCAACCAAATCCGGCAAATTGTTAGTACCGCCCATTTTTCTACACCACTTAATTTTTAGAGTATTTGTTTACTTCATCCCTCGTAAATATATTTGAAGAGAATTACTCTAAAAATTAAGCAGTGTAGGAAAAGGGGCGGTATTAACAATTTGCCGGATTTGGTTGGCAGCTCTGAGTACAGTATGTAAAGTTTTAAAAGAATATGATAGTAAAAAGTTGTCTGCGATGTTACAGATTTGAACATTAACATGCAATTTGTTTTTTTGTAAATTTTTGCTTGATTGTTACTGTCCATCACACTGAATAATATTTACACTTTTTCACAAATCTCCCTTTCAATGTTTCGTTGTTTTGTAAATTCTCTCTTAATTCACAGTCATGCGGCTTGCAGAGATTCAATTAACAAAATTTCAGTTTTTTACATAAACAATTTTTTATAACTTTCTTTCTTTCTTTCTTTCTTGAGATTTATATCATGTAATATTAAAACAAAAAATATAATTATTAAAATTTTGAAACGCTTTCTATTTTGCAAGATATAGTTACGCAGAAAGATCTTTTTTTAAACAACAATTTTGAACTTACAAATCATTTTGTTCAATAATTATCGAAGAAGTCGGCAATTGTAGATACTAACATATTATTTTTATTATTTTCTCATGACAAATGAAAGAAGAAGTAATGACAAGAAGTAATGACAAATGACAAGAAGTTTTAAAAGAATTAAAAACACATATTACAGCTGAAAAAGCCTTTCGAGAAATTTTCTCTTACAATACCACAGTGCAGCTGAACATTTTGATGTGGCGCTATAAAAACGTCATTGGTGGTAATCACACACTATTTTAAAGGAAACTTGCTTATATGCTTTATGTTAATTTCGTTTTTTTTTTTTTTTTTTTTTTTTTTATGGAATTAAATTATTCATATATATTTTACAGAACTATCTCTCTTCAACAGTATTGTATGCGAACATTTTTGTATGGCCCTGTAAACAAGCCACTAATTCTAATATTGAACTATTTTCTAGGAAACATCCTTTTCACATCTGCTTAAATACTGTTAACTTTGTGTGTGTGTGTGTGTGTGTGTATTAAATACAAATAATAAAATATGCTTTAAACAATTATATATCTCAAACTGTAATATATTTGAATTCTTCTGTGAATCCTTGTACACAAACCATAAACGATATTCATGGAATTTCGAAAAGAAATCGTGTGTTGGTGAACCAAAATTATACATATGAATTACAAAATTCAGTTTTTAGAAATCAACACGTAAATAAGTTGCAGATAGACAAATAACTTTATAAGAATTTTTCAATTTATTGGTATATGTTACAAATTGCTTTATAACACATATGCATGTTATATAACGTTTATTGTTAGTTTCAACTGTGTCACTTAATTATAAGTTATTTCTGGTAACATTCGTTCAATCACTGGAAAAACAATTTTCTGAATCGTTACATGCCCACTCAGTTTCTAAGGCAATCAAATGTACGTCAATTATTTAAGAAGAAAATAGAATTTACAGAAATGAAATTCAATATCACTTTCATTAGAAAGAAAATACTTCCTAAATAACTTTTTCTGACATTTAAGCAAGAAAACTTTTAATCGTGTATGAAATAGTCCTTGAAAGCAACACAAATGAGAAAAGGAATAAGAAAAGGGAATATAAATGTGTTTTTAGAGATTTTAAATTAAAATAAGAAGAGAATTTAAATAAAAAACAGAGTTAATTTTCTCCGAAGTAAAGATTCTTTCTGTGGTGTACATGGTAATAGAACTACATAAAGCGATTTCAACAGTGAGATTTTTGTAAATAGTATTTGGAAAAAAAAAATGTAATTAAGGCTTTTTCACGATTTTAAGAGTTAAATGTGTGATATAATGAAATTATTTTATTACTTCTTAAAAAGTTATAAAAAATTTGTTTTACTACTTCATTAACTTTATCTTCATTTCTAAAAATTTATTGCATCTATAAAAATAAACCTACTAGGTTCCTATAGTCCGAGAGTAGATTAAAAGTGTTCTTAAAACGTCAAAATATTAAGTTTAGAGAATTTCATAAAAAAGTATTATTACTTTATATAATACAGCGTAATACCGAAGAAATTCAGTGAAAAAAAAATATACAATCGCAAACTGAGAAAGGATTCTTATAGTTTAGATAAAAGGATTTTGTCAGTGGTTCTCTCCAATGCGAAGTACTTTACTTATATAGCTTGACAATGTCACTTTATATAATTTCACGCATATTCCAGATATTTTCTGGCTGAATCCTTAAAAATTAAACGTATATCTATGAGATCCGGACATAATATCGCGGTACAAAAGATCGCCGGACAAAATATCGTGTTAAAGAAATAATATAATCTATTTGAAAATTTGTATTTCTGTCACGTGTGATCTCTGGTAAAGGCCTCAGGGCCTTATAAATTAATATAAATTAATTAAAATAAATAATAAATACATTACAGATTGGATTTTTATTATTTTATCTATGTTTAATTTTATGTTATTTTATCATTTGCTTTTCACCATTCAAAATACATTTTAAAATCATTATACATTACTGCTGACATCAAAGCTGAACACTGTTCACAAACCTTAATTAAAAATTTTAAAATAGATAAGCACGATTGAATTCTTTATGACTAATCTTAAAAAAATGTTAATAAATATAGTCTTTAACTTTTTTAAACAAAATTTATAACGATTTTTGTGGTGGGTTTGTGTGTATGCCAGTGTTCTGACTAAGTTATGTGTTGGCATGAAATTTTATACAACATTATTAATAATTACCAACTACTTTTTGCTTTCCATTCATTTGTGTAGGCGAGATTTTGTCCACGCGAGATTTTGTCCCCAACCCACATCTATAACACTGAAATTTCCTATATATAGAAAGGGTCTGCCAAGATTGGCAAAAAATACGTAGTTTCGCTAAGTTTATCGACAAGGTTCCTTTTATTATGTGATCTAAGTGATTTTCAATGTAGATAACTCTGATTTAAAATCTTGTTTCAAACTAATAAGAATATTAGTACACGAAAACACTTTTTCTGAACGTTATATTTCGAAGAATGAAAATAATATTTATAAACAAAGAACCTAATGTATATTGCGTCTCTTATAATATAATTTTTATAATTTATAATATAATTTTTAAACAGAACTAAACTGACTATGGTAGAAAACAAGATTCTTTTACAATTTTATTTTTACTCACGATTATGCCTACCTATCAAAAACCTTTTCTCAACCTTGGGATGTCGTGAATACAATTTAACTATTTTTCGAAAATGACATTTGTTACTCTGTGCGTGACAAAACAGTTTTTGCAGCTGTAGGTCACGAACTAATACATTGGATTTCATAAAAATTACATTTAGTTGCCACTTGACCCAAATTTGTATGTATCAACTTTTGGCACACATTGCACGACTGATAGCGCTGCTTTAGATCGTTTTCCTGTGTTTGCAGTTAGATCTCAGCTTCTGTTGTGTATAAACACACAAAACATAATAAGAGATAAATCCATTATTTAAAAAACTATGCTCATTCACTGTGGTTGCATATCGGCTGTCAAGAAATTCATTAAAAAAAAATACCTATGTTCTGTGATTTTTGAACTGATAAACTTGAAGTTGTGGTGAACATTTTCAAATATTTATACGATAATATAATTTAAATCTTCAAGTTAATAATTACCTTAATTAAATAGAATATCCTCATTTCTTATTTAATGTAGGGTACATGAGTCCTAGTTGACCAGCTTTTTCTCTCTCTTTTTTTTTTTTTTTTTTTTTTTTTTTTTCTTCAACAATTCATCATTTAAAATTTATTTTTACGTTAACAGAAAAATAAATTTGACATTCACAAAGTTATCCATGGTCACCTTGAGGAAAATGTCCCCTTGATAAAACTTGAAAATATTAACAATGAATATTAGTTTAGGGGCTCAAACTAACACGAAGTCGCTTAGAAGAACTTGCTCCGATTTCAGGGTAAGTTAGCACAAGTTAAGGTTTTCGTAGTGTAAAAGTTAAAGAAATTCTCAAATTTTGTATGAAATCTTAATTGTTATATCTGACTAAAGAAAACACAATATAACCTATAGAAATTCCTATACAACATTTCTTAATGAAGGCATAAAATTATAAAAATGAAATATGCGCGAAGGAAAAAAGATTTTAATTTAAGAAGCGATCAAATTTATATTATAAATAAAATTGATTGCTGTTGTTGATATAATTTTTTTATGAAGTCAAAAATTAAAAAAAAAAAAAAAAAAAAAAAAAAAAAAAAATGCTTTTTCTAGTAGTAACATATGACGCATCTGCAGATGATATATTAAGTTCTTTGTTCTCCCAGTTTACTGCTTTCAAATGGTTACAGCAAAGACATAAATTATCCTGATCCTCCTGTCCGCCCTCTGTAAATAATTATGGAATTTCTTGAAACTGATAATATATGTCATTCACGTTCACTATCGAAGGTTCCCTATTGAAAATGGAGTTATAATCTCTGCTGGTTTGTGCACAGTGACAAGTGAAAGTATTCCAAAGAATTTTGTTCTACGGGAGGTATTTCTATAAACCATATTTTATTATTTTTATTGCACACAAATCTTAATGAAATAGAAATAAGTTATACAAGGGCACTATCGGATGTTTCCTATATAAAATGGAGTAAATACCACCACTGGATTGTGTACAGGGACGCTCGAAAGTATACCAAAACACTGCGTTCTATGAGAAGTATTTTTATAAACCAAACTTTAATAACTTTACTTTACATAAAGCTTAATAAATTGAAATATGTTATTCATATGCGGAAAAGAATGCTTTCTATTGAATGTAGTATGATTAACATTACATTTACAGGGCCACTCAAAAATATTCAGTTACTTTGAGAGCTATTAATAAAATAATTTCCTGGAATTGTACTTTCGTTTACATTAAACATTTTTAGTACTTTCTAACAATTTTTAAGAGTGAATATGATTTCAGTTTGTGTATATGCCTGTCTATTCGTCTGCCCGTCTTTCTGTCTGTCTGACTTTCCGCGCTATAACTCCCGTAAATATTTATGGAATTTCTTGAAACTGGCATATGTTACTCAAGTTCACAACCGGTTCTTCCTTAATGAAAATGGAGTGAATACCTTTCCTGGTTTGTGTACAGGGACACCCAAACGTTTTCCAAAGCATTGTGTTCTATAGGAGGAATTTTTATAAATCACATTTTAATACCGCTACAGTACAAAACTCTTAATGAAATTGAAATACGATATTCAAGTTCACTATCAGATGTTTGTTATTTAAATTGGAGATTATACCACCACTGGTTTGTGTACAGGGACACTCGAAAGTATTTTAAAGCATTGCGTTCTATGAGAGGTATTTCTATAAACCAAATTTTAATAACTTTACTTTGAACAAAGTTTAATGAAATTGAAATATGTTATTGATAAGCACAAAAAAAACGTTTTCTATAGAATATAGTATGATTAGCATTAGATTTACAGGGCCTCACAAAAATATTCAGTTACTTTAAGAGATATTAATAAAAATTTGCTGGACTTGGACTTTCGTTTACATTAAGCGTTTTTAACACTTTTTAACAACTGTTAAGTGTGAATATGATTTTGATTTGACTATCTGTTTGTCTGTTTGACTGCCCATTTGCATGTCTGTCTGTCCGCTCTCAAATTCCCATAAATATTTATAAAATTTCTTGAAACTGATATATGTTATTCAAATCCACTACCGTGTGTTCCCTATTAAAAATGAAGTGAATACAGCTGCTGGCTTGTGTTCATGGACACCCAAATTATTCTAAAGCATTGTGTTCTGAGGGAGATATTTCTATAAACCGTATTTTAATATCTTCACTGTACACAAACCTTAATGAAATTGAAATATGTTATTCAAGTTCACTATCGGATGTTTCTAATGTAAAATGTTTAAATAAAACCACTGGTTTGTGCGCAGGGTCACTCGAAAGTATTCCAATCATTGTCTTCTCTGAGAGGTATTCCTATAAACCAAATTTTACTAAATTTACTTTGCACAAGGCTTAATGAAATTTAAATATGTTATTCATATGCGCAAAAGAAAGCTTTTATTTTAATATAGTATAATTAGCATTAGATTTACAGGGCCACACAAAAATATTCAGTTACATTAAGAACTATTAATAAAAATTTGCTTTAATTGTACTTTCGTTTACATCAAGCGTTTTTAACCCTTTCCAACAATTTTTAAGTGGGAATATGATTTCAATTGTTTATCTGTCTGTTCGATCGTCTACCTTTCTTTCTGTCTTTCTCCTGTGCCCCAGTGTCCGTAAATATTTTCAGAATTTTTAAAAGTGTTTTATGCTAATCAAGTTCACTACGGAATTTTACCTATCTAAAACGACATTAATATGTCCTGTTCAACTAGTTTGTGTTAAGGGACAACCAAACAAATGCCAATACACTGCGTTTTAGAACAGACATTTTTTAAAATCTAATTTAAATAACTTTCTACTGTAAAAATCATAAAGAAATTGACATATATTGCTAATATTCTAACATAATGTTTTGTATAGAATATGATACGATTAACCTTCTGATTTACAGGGCTACTCTAAAGTATTCAGATACATTAATGGCTGCAATTATAATCTAATGGCTACATTTTCTTTTGCGTTAGGCCTTTTTAACACTTTCCAACAATGTCTAAGAGTGATTTTAAATTCAGTTAGTCTATCTGTGTACTTTTTAGTCCTTCTGTGTCTGTCCGTTGTGTGATAATGTAAGCAGAGAATATTGAAAGTTAAACGACACAACAAGTACGTACAGCTCGAAAATGTTAATAACACTGCTCGGCATGAAAATTGTTTCTGACACTATTTCAGCATATTCGTATGTAAAATGACCTCCTGAATCCGAATATGACGCCCTTTTCGCCCTATCACCCACCGTTTTTTAGGAACGGCTCTTTATTTTTATTGTTTTTCGATGATTTTATGGCTATAAATTTGATTTTTAGGAGGGAGGAGGATTATTTTAACCGTTAAATATCTTCTGAGGGGCTACAGAGTTGGAATATTCTAAATCATAGACATTTGCGGTAAGAGAATTTTTATTTTATTTTATTTATTTATTTATTTTTTATTTTTATTTTTATTTATTTATTTTTTTCTTTTTTTGGGGGGGGGGGGGGGCGGGGTTTTCCACTGAAATTATGTATTACATATCTTATATTATTTTAATCTGTTATTAATGTTGTTTTTAAAACTTTTTTAATATATCTTTAAAAAAAGATGCTTCACACAATTAATATATATATATATATAATTAAATCATTCGAGTTCCAATATTTTCGTTTCCTTTAATGAATGTGAAGAAAGACATTTTATTCTTTGGTTCTAAGTAATCAGTGTGCATTTCTTCTCGGAAAAACACTTTCAAAGTGTAACCTATTCCTCTTTTCCTTTTAATAGGAACTGCATTATCAGAGAAAATCCCATTGCACAGTATTTTTCCTTCAGACGTGCTTTATCTTCCAGTCTTTGAATTACTAAATTTGGCGCCTGCTGTTAACTTTGTAGCTTAGAGTTGTCCTTAGATTAACGATAAATCTTCATTTGGTTCGCAGTCGAATTTACAGTGTTTATAATTCTTTTGTTCTTTTAAAAAAGGCATGTATATCTTTTACAGAAAAAATAAAGATTTTGCAGAAACATAGAGGAAAAAAAATTATTTTCATTACAGTCTAATTTATTTAAAAGGTTTGAAAATTGTTGAAACGTAAATAACTGTTTAGATATTTTAAGTCATTTGTAAATTTAAATTATGTTTTTGGAATTTTAATAGAATGTTTTATATCAGAAAATATTGCAAAATTGGAATTTCATGTTTATACAAATATTTTATACATTGAATAATGTTTTAAAAGTTTTTTTTTTTTTTTTTTTTTCAGTTTATTTATTTTGTTTATTTTGTTATTTATTCTTTTATTTATTATAAGGAAGTATTTCTTCTTGAATTTTTTTTGTTATTTATTCTTTTATTTATTATAAAGAAGTATTGCTTCTTAATTTTTTTTTTAATACATTTGCATGTTTTGTGATTGGCCTGAAAACAATTGGACTTGACTGATAACTATTGAATTTACTTAATAAAATATCTGTTTATGTACGACACAAATTTTGTCAGCGCTGTATATCACAAGCTAATTCACGGAAATTTATGAAATTTTATATATGATCTTGATAGTAACAAACGTTGTTAAGGTTTTAGTTATTAAATTTATAAAGCGATGCTTCTGTACAGTCTTATTCATAATTTATATAATTTGTGCCTGTAATGCATCGACTATCGTATTTAAAAAACTTGAATGTTTATGTGTGAGAAGCTTATCACTTTAAACTTTGATGATGTAATTTTAATGCACATTTCTTAACATTTCGATATTATTCTGCACTTCTGACAGTGCGCTTGATCATCATACACTGCACGAAAACACCTTAAGATTATAGTATTACAATTACATTATATTATTTGTTTAGTACTACCTAATGACAAAATAGCACCAAAAGCTACAAGAAAATTTTCTTTTTAAAATTGTGGTGTGAGTATAATAAAATGACCGTAAAAATATAGGTACGCTGGGACCCCTGGTAGTACTACAGTTATATTATAGTATTCTTTTAGAATTACTACAATCATATTATGGTATTTGCAGTATAGTGTACGTATAATATTTCTCCGATAAATTACAGTTAAAAATACTGTATATGTACTTTTTACATGAATCATGAATGATATTTAAGGTCATTGGGCCAAACTGCGACGTGAATTTTGGCAAGTTTATCGCATTTAGGAAATTTATGATATTTTAGTAAATAAATAGAAAAGAAAGAGAAAATGGTTGAACGTTATAGCTCTTAGTTCTGATCTTGTGTTTTATGTCATTTCTTTTCAAGAAATTGAAAAATTGTCTGTCATTTAAGAAAAAAATATACCAGCGTCGCATTTAAGAATTTTTTATCTCATTTAAAGTACTAAATCCTAAATACGACGTGCAAACTCTCTAATTACGATAATGCATGTAATGCATGGGAGCTACTTTAATGTTTTTATTTTTATCAGTTTATAAAACACTTTGTACTACATAACTCTTGAAAGATAACGTGTTGTGTAACTCTGCTTTAAACAGTGTGTGTGTGTGTAAAATTCCCTGTGTAACTCTTCTTTTTTGAACAATGTGCGTGTATCACTGTGTGTATCGCTGCTTTTTTACTAACAGTGTGTGTAACTATGTATAATTAACAGTGTGTGTGTATCCCTGTATGTAATTAACAGTGTGTGTGTGTAACTTTGCCTTTTTATTAAAAGTGTGTGTAACTCTGTGTGCACTTATCACTAACAGTGTGTGTATGTAACTTTATGTGTAACTAACTGCGTATGTGTAACTGTGTGTGTAACTAACTGTGGACGTGTAACTCTGTGTGTAACTATGCCATTTTACTAACAGTATGTGTAACTGTGTTTGTAACTAACTGTGGATGTGTAACTCTGTGTGTAACTATGCCATTTTACTAACAGTATGTGTGTGTGTCTAATTACTAACAGCGTAACTCTGTGTGTTTTTTAGTAACTTTCTGTGTAACCCTGTGCGTAACTCTGCTTTTTAGTAACAATGTGTGTAACTCTGTGCGTAGCTAACAGTGTGTATGTAATTCTGTATGCAGATATCAGTGGCTTTGTGTAACTCTGTGTGTATTTTTTACTGACTCTGTGTGTAACCTTACCTTTTTACTAACACTGTGTGTGGTTAACAGTATGCGTGAAACTCTGTATGTGATTAACTGTATGTGTAACTATGTCATTTGACTGTGTATGTGTTTGTGTAACTCTGTCTTGTTGCTAACAGTGTGTGTAACTCTGTGTATAAATCTGCGCTCTTACTAACAGTGTGTATGTAACATTGCCTTTTACTAAAAGTGTGTGTCACAGTGTGTAGTGTGGAACAGTGTTCAAAATATATAGTATTTTCTTTAATTTGCTTCCGATAGATGTGAAGGGTATTCAAGAACAAGACGTAACAGTGGTTATTTGTTCTTGAAAGATAAACGGACAAAATTATAGTTGCTAATTGAAGATGTTTCATCGCAATTAGGGAATGACGGGGAGAGCCATAATGAACAATTTGTATAGCAAAAGAAAATTTTACTAGAGGAAACCTTTAAAATGCAATAAAAAGTTTCGTGGACCATACTTCAAATGGGGATGTTCCATTATGATGTATATGTGTACGATTTTTGCATTTAGATTTTCAGTAAAAGGACACTGTCGCATTTATGGGTTATCGCATTTAGGCACAATGACCTTATATCATAAAATATTTTTTCTTAGTAAATATATAGCCAATTTTTGTTTAAATGCATGTACTGTTTTGACGTCCAAATGATTTTTTAATTTTTTAAATGTACATTTTGCATTTAAAATGAATTCCATACAGTTTGTTTAACGCAGAATGTCCTCTCTGGGACTTTGTGCCAATAAATATCATTCAACCAACCAACCGAACTCACACACTATTCATTGAGGTTTACATGCTTCTAAAATTATTTACTTTACATGTACTATACATTAAATTTACAGTGCATATATTGGACACACTGATGTCACTACATATGCCGTAATTTGGAACCGAATTTATTTTCGAATATATATAAGTCATGGAATGCATCATTTTATAATTTTAGATGAGGAATAAGAACTTTATAAGCAAATACTATATAATTCAAAAACACGGAATAGTTGTTTTAAGTCGAAAATATTAAACAGCATTAATAGTTTAAAACTGCATAGTTGTTAATATATTTGCTCTTTAGGTAGGATTTTTCTAGCGAGTTTTTAGGTTGATTTTTTTAGGAATCGACCTATTGCAATCACTTTGTTTATCAATCTAGCTATCTTTTCATTTATATAAATTTATGTGAAAGAAAATTCGTCATTAGGATAACTTCCGAAATGCTAAATCAAATCAAATCATATTCAGATAGTGGATTTATTTTATAAATATCTTAGCTATAGTTGTTGGCCAACCAAATTCGCCATTCTGTTTAAAAATAGCGGACAGTTGTAAATTTCAAACTCGCACATGAAATGTCTATAGCGACAGATTTAGGTAGTATATAACCAATATGAAGATTTCAACTCATTAGCTCATATCATGTTTAATAATAAATTTGATCCATCACCTTAACTAAAAATGGAAGCATTTTAAACTTCTTGAAAAGCGTACAGTCGGTAACAAAAGTCTTCGAACACTAGCAAAAATTCCTATAAAAAAAGTACACTTAATACAGTTTTGTTAAATAAATCTTGTCGAATCCTGTTCTTAGTCTAAAAACAGGATTCGACAAGGATTTATTTAACAAAACTGTATTAAGTGTACTTTTTTTACATAGGAATTTTCGCTAGTGTTCGGAGACTTGTTGCCGTCTGCACTTAATGAACCGATTAGCACAAAATTCGGTATATTCATAGCCCGAATTAAGATATCAACTAAATTTATTTAAACACTTGTTTTATCACCTTGTTTTATAGTTTCAACCACTTAAAAAATTCAATTTATTATAAAAACATGTTATTGGAAGTATTTTCTTGCAACTCATGAACATTTAGAGCAAATCAAAGTCTTAAGTGGGCTTTATAGTAGCCGTTTTGTTCCGCAGTCCGCAACCGCTGTGCTAGAACGCAAGGAGTGATAACTTCCTATTGAATAAAAAAATGCATTGAATTAAATGGACTTTATCCGCGTTACGTAATAAACCCTTGACACGTGACTACTACAAGGGAAAATGCAGAATTTTAATGTTTACATTTATGTTTTATGGGGAAATGTTTGCATTTTATAGGGAAATATATGTATCCTAGAGGGAAATCCATAGGTAAATCTAAAAGCAGAAGTCACATGTTGGGTAAGATTTAGTCTCGAACCCAAGAAAACGGATACTGTCCATTGAATAGTAAGTTATAACTCCTTTCATTATAGCTCAAAGCTTGAAAACAGCAGAACGGAACGGCCACTATATAGGTGCATTTAGAGAAATCTACTAAATAATTTAATCTGCCGTTTTGTTTTAAATTGGCAGCAATTTGAAAAGTTTTCATATTCCCATTTAAAAAAGAAATCTTATACTTCCGATTAAATTGAAAGAACATGTTAAACATAAGAGCCTGTTTCACTAAAAGAAATATCTATTCAACCTTTTATTTTTCCCTTACTTGTTTGCAAAAGAAAATTGATTAAAAACTTAAAAATTAGGCTGTGAATTGAATAAAAATTATGTAGAAAATGAAATGTAAATATAGATTTAAACAACGCATGTATGTAAGAAATATCGAATATCTTAAACAACGAACGATTGTCTAACAATTTTATTTTGTGATATTTGAAATGACAGTTATAAAAAGCCGATATCACAACTGTTATTTCAGAATGTATAAATATTCAACGAAATATAAATAAATGTTAGCTCGTACAGTCGGTAACAAAAGTCTCCGAACACTAGCAAAAATTCCTATATAAAAAAAGTACACTTAATACAGTTTTGTTAAATAAATCCTTGTCGAATCCTGTTTTTACACTAAGAACAGGATTCAACAAGGATTTATTTAACAAAACTATAAATAATTAAGTATACTTTTTTTACATAGGAATTTTCGCTAGTGTTCGGAGACTTTTGTTGCCGACTGTAGGTAAAAATATTTTTTGACATTTTAATAAGTCACCGGTGTTTAATGGTTCATGATCTGGTTATTATTAGTGTTATTATTATTCTTTTATTATAAACGAAATGACCACTAGTTATTTCGAAAACCGCATAAATCTTGTAATAGTCAATAAAAATCATAAAATAACTTTTTGAAATTATTTTATTGTTGCTTGTGTTTGTCAATGTTCAAATTTGAAAATAAGAAATATTAATTTGCAGCAAAATAATAAATCTTTTTTTTTTTTTTTTTTTTTTTTTTACCGATATATATAGTAGAGAAATTATTGTTTTGGGGGTCAAAATTTCGAAATTGTCTTTTATCATATTGATATGTTTTCAGGTACTCATAATCCGCAAATCATGTTTTTAGCGGTTGGTCTGTGTCTCTGTGTCTGTTATCAGCATATCTCATAAACAAATAGCAGCATAGTGATAAACTTGGTATTCTAAATGAGTATCTACAGAGATGCTTCCCTAAACTTTTCGTTGAGATCAAGAAAACGGTTTGTGCACAGAGACCTCCAAGAGATTTCAAATATTTTACGTCAACAGGAAAATGTTTGGTAAGTACAGGGTTAACACCCATAGGCCTTAAACAAAATGGAATAAATATATGTTTTTATATGCATAAAAACATGTTTTGTGTAGATAGTTGTATGGAAATCAATCATCATTCGTTTACAAGGCTACCCAAAGTATTTGTATATATTGAGGTTACACTTGGAAATTGCTGGAATTGTTATTCATTTCGTATTTCTCATAGAAGACTAAATTCAATTACACAATGCGATATACATACGGTTTATAGACAATATATTTCGCTACCTTTTTAGGTAGCCCTATATAAACATTCTAGCTAAACGATCTTTTATATTGAATGTAATTGATAGAAATGCTTTACTACATCGCTTAGCATGCTACTAAAGCAGCGACATGCTTAGCTATGTCGGCGAACACTACTCAAGAAGGAAAATTAATTTTTCATAACCATGTTGTAAACAAACTAGTTTTTAAAGTTTTGTTTCAACCTTGTTTTTTTTTTCTATAACATCACTCTTTGAGGTTACCTGCTTACAAAAGTCCAGTTTTTAGCGTGCGATCTATATATATACCTGTTATCAGCATAACTTAAAAATAAATAGCTGCAGGAAATTCGAATTAGGTATTTTGAAGTTCGAATTAGGTTGCTACTTGAACAATTCGATCAAAATTGGCAAGTTTATAGGCCCATTAATAACAACTTTAATTAAAAAATATATAGAAACTATAACTGAAGGGGGGGGGGGGGGGCGGTAGCCCTTAACACAAAATTATATTTCAAATAGAACTCTTCCTGAATATATTTTAGATTACTTTTAAAACACATTGAAATTTATTATCTTACCTTATGGGTCTTATGACTTACAATTCAGTCTATTTTTATAGTGTTGAAATGCAGAGAAAGAGAAATTCGTGTGAGTGACACACCAGATTATTTACTACACAAAAATGATTTTTATTTAAATTTAAGCATTCTAAAACATCAAATGTCAAAGTGAGATTTAATCAGTTTTCGTATTATTATGGATAGATACAAGTGTAAAACGGAAAATAATTTTATTATATTTGAGCGTTTTTATGTTAATATGTTTTTATGCTCACAAAATATTTTACTTTTATTTCTTTTTATGCTTGACTGCATCATCAATTGAACATAAATTTGAATGAAAATAATACAAATGAGAAAATAATAGAAATACTGCATAATAGCAAAAAAGTTTTCTCCCCCCCCCCCCCCCCCTCAACCTCTTTTTATATTATGCACATTTTATGCTTGAATTCATAAAATTTGATTGCAGTATGAATACGTATGAATAATTCTTTTCAAGATTTGAATTCACTTGAACTTGATTCCTTTCATGTCGTGCGTGAAAATCTCAAACGAAAAGAAGGATTACATTCTATCACAGTTCCTCTCAACTTTTATCTGCTGTTTCGTTCGAAAGGGAATGTTTCTATTTTAGGATTATGCAATGCTATCGACCGATGGTCTAGGATCGAGAAAGTAGATTTGAAAAATGACACAATATTTTTCGATAGAGAAGGAGAGATAATTTTTTAGGCATAAATGTGAACCAGCACTTATAGTTAAAACTTGTGTTATAGAAAACTTAGACATGAATAATTTAAAAGGCATAATTTTGTTAATGATTCTAAAATATGAAAACTTGATTTGATTTTGAGCGCTAATCAAAATTTATAAGAAAAAAGAACTAGAATTTGACACTGATTATATTCTTCATTGACAGTGCAAAGAAGTTTCAAAGCTAAGTCTGCAATGGTTGTTATGAGCTACATATATTTTCATTTCATGAAAAAAAAATCATTTTGTTAAAATTATTAAGTGTGGAATGACTTAAATATAAAGTATTGAATAGAAAATATTATGAAGCATAACAAATGATTCGTTTTGGAAACTAAAGTTGAGTAATTATAGTACATCAATTTTACAAGTTAAAAACCGATTTTCCTGTTTTTTTTTTTTTTTTTTTTTTTTTTTTTTTTTTTTCCAAGTAACTCTTAAACAAACTACGATATGAGCATGAAATATGTATGACTATTCCTTAACATATCAATAAAAAATTTATATAACTTTAATATTAGAAATAGTTTGTAAACTCATATAATTTCTTTATCTCAAAACTTTCTTGAAACTCCGCATTTGATGGGAAAAAGTGATTTTAGAGAAGAAAATTAAATTAATAATCGTACTGATATTATATTATTGTAAGTCAAAGGTATACAAGTTTCTCTGTGTTATTTGTTTCCACCTGTTTTCTTTCCCTAATTCTATTTTCTTTTCCTTCCATAATAGAGTTTTAAACAAAAATATAGTTATTTATTCGTGAACTACGAACGTCACTAAGTCAATAAAAATGTCAATAAATTGTTTTATAACGAGCGCTTCATTCATATGTTATGTTCATAGTTACATTATAAAAAATATTCATTTAAACAAGTGAAAGAAAAAGAAAGATGCACGAAAAATAAAGTGTTTTAATTTATATTTAAAAGTAAGTGCACCTTCAGCTTTCTTTAATACATTCATAACACCATGTTTCAGTCAGTTTTCTTTTCGAAAACTCTTTAATTTTCTCCTTCCTTCAACAGCGTGCTTTTGAGAAAAAATTAATTAATATCAGTTTAAAACGCTCTCTTGTATCTAAGCAATATAAAATTTCATTCAATATTTGATACATACATATCATCTAAAGTCTGTGTTCGTGTTTTAATTTGTTTTAAATGCATACTAAATATAAGACTAGAATAAAAAAAATATAGTATACAGATCACCGGTTAATGCTGAAATTTTAGAACGAGTGTATTTTTATTTTTCGAAGAGAACTTACAATAAAGATAAATATGGGTGGAGAAACAATATAAAGAAATACTTTGTTTTGAATTTGGTGTCAGATATGTTTTTAAGATTCAATAGAGCATGTTTCGTTATAAAAAATGACCGGATCATCCTTAGGGAGTGTTCCAGACCGTTTCCAATCAGTCATAGCGTAACACAAGTGCGACGTAAAAAAATATCCACTCATAGCTCACTACCCATATTGAAATGGGTATAAGTAGTACCAATAATTGTGTAAAGGGACTCACTAAAGATATAATCTTGAAGTTCACACGAGATCATTTTCAGGCCGGTGGACTACTTATAAGCATTTAAGATACTAATTCTGTTCTAAATGTTTTACTCCTCTCCTCTAGATAGACCCAATTACAAAAGTTAAAAATGTACTTTTCGAACCTTTGGAGCAAAAATATTTGAACGAGCTACAACGGAGGAACAAATGGTCACAAAAAAGACAGAACTTTCAACGAGGACAAATGTGGTATTGCTGAAGGAAATCCAGGCAAGCCTCAGTGCTGGCCTTTTGCACGAATCTCCAAGGTGAAATCTGGACCTGATGGAAACGTCAGACTGGTAGATGTGAAGACAGCGACCGGAATCGCCAGGAAAGTTACATCAAGATTAGCTCTCTTGCCTCAAGATCACATTGTACTACCGTCCAACGGTGAGTTGAGTAGCATGGAAAAAGTTAAAGCCACGTAGTCGATTTTAGAATTTTATCTTACGCAGTGCTTGCTCTATTCAAGAATACGCGCAAAGGACATTCCTTTTTTTTTCTCCAGACAAACTGTTTATTTAGATTTTAAAGAAAGCTCTTGTGAAGCAGACATATTTTCTTTAATCATACTTTTGATTAAAATTAAATATTGCAACGAACGTAAGCTAGAGTTATGAACCACCGATAGTCGGCTTTGTAAATAGATTCCCATTTTAAGCGTTCTGTTTTTAGCATTAATATCTAAAAGGTGTATTTTCGTACTAAATTGGTGACGCTCTACAATTTAGTTATTAACTTTTTTCTTTATTTCGTACTGTTTTCGAAATAGAAGCACTACTGCGCCGTTTTCTACCAGATGGTTATGCATGTGATCATATTTAGTAACACATACACAGATCAAATACTTAGATCATACTTAGATCAAATAACTTTCGATCTTTGCCTTGATATTCTTTTCTTTTTATGACTGTAAATTCAGCCGCTTAACAGACAAAAAAGGCGGGATTGGACTTAAGTGGGCACCTTGTATAATTTTTTGTGGGTATTTCAAAATTAAATTCGTATATTATTTCTTAGCTGTCTCACAGTAGTTTTTTAGCATTTCTTGCATGCTTGATTTTTTTCTTTTTTTTTTCATGCTTTAGAATAAAAGATAAATTATTATAATTTGTCCTACTTTAATTTCGAAAGAGGGTGTCAAAGATTTCTTTTCAATAAAGATTTTTTAGAAAAATTCCCGATTTAATGGTTGATTCCCCCTTCTTCTTGTCCACCCTCATCTTCTCCTGAGATAGTTTTTCCTTCTCACCCAACGGCTTCTCACACACAGTTTTCATATTACATTCAAACTAATCAATAACAATCATGATTTAGAAAAAAAAAAGATTCTCAACACAATGGGCTCTTCCCACCTGGCGTCAGAGGTCACATGATAGAGTAAAAACAAATAGCAGACGAAGTCTTGTTTATCCAGAGCTATTGCTGAAATAACATATTTTCTATTCTTTTTCTTGCTCAATCGTATTTAATCTGTGTTATTTTTTATACATCATCATTTTTAATCCATTTTATATCATTATTCATCATCTTTTTTTTGCTGTATAGATTTACAATCATCATTTAGTTTATATTTGTTACTGATGTTCATGAAGAGCATTTTAAGTACTCTGATTTTTGGTACTTAAATCAGTGACAGTGCAATATCGTACTACGTAAATCCATTTAGACCAGTAACTAAGTTAAGTAACTTGTTGTAACACCTTTATGCAATTAAATTAAATGAAAACATTTTAAAATTTCAAATTATAATCCATAAACATTGCACAAGAACTAAGAACAAGCTATTATTTATTGCTAGATCAGTTAATGTAACAGTTACACAAAAACATACAAAAATCGATTCTTACAGCTGAAAATAAATAAACACATAAAGTGTTTTTTAAAAATTATTAAATTTACAAATACAATTATTCTACTGTTTACAAAGGCACAATATTACTTTTATTTTATTTTATATTAAATATTAACACTTTTGTTCTTAAGAACAATATTTAATTGAATTCGATTCTCAGAATTCGATTATTTGTTTTCCTCTATCACGTGATCGAGCAGACGACGGTGGGAAGAGCCCATTCCCGAGTGATTTATTTCAATTAAAAACTCAGCAAGAACCTTTTTTCGGAGGAAATTTTAAGTGTTTAAAATAGTTTCAACAAAATATGAAAGACGTACTTCGTAATGAGAATGTTTCTTTCGGTTTGTGTCCCGTATTTTTTGAATAAATAAAATTCCTGACACATATAAAATCTATAATTAAGAAGAATTCTTATAAGATTAATGAAATTAGCATTTTCGAAAAAACTTTAAGTGATTTTCTGAAATTGTACAAACAATCAAGATAATTTAATATAATTGATTTTACTAAAAACTACTTTTATTAGGATACAGTTATAGAATTGTCTTTTACGTTTCTCAAACTTCATTATGTTAAATATAATTTATTTAAGATAATTTTTAAATTTTAAATTATAAACGTACATTGTGATATTTCTCTTCTTTTTATAAACATGTTTTGGTAACGTGTTACCAGTGAAAATCTACGATGAACTAAGAAATAATTACAAGATAAAAAGAACTTTTTAAATACCATGTTTTTAAATTTTCTGTTGAATCATATAAATTTGACAATTCTATGTATCAATAAATACTTAATATATATATATATGAATTATCCCGTCAACTTGAAAGAAAATAACCAAATGCGTAATAAAGAAAGCAATTATAAGAAATTTTCAAACATTTATTCATTTAATAAAAATATTAAAAGAATGCATTGCCATCGTGTTCTGAGCTATTCTATAAGTTTCAAATATCTAGCTAGTCGAGAAGTTAGTTAAAAATCGATTGCAAGATTTGTACTAGACAAACAAGAAAGCGAGTTAATAAAAACATGGTAATAAAATGTAAAAACAGGCTTGAAAATGAAATCATTTAATTAAACATTTCAAAAGCTTTAACCACAAGCAACATCTTCTTATCAGTAAGGACGTCATCAACAGTTAATTTTTGTTTGTTTAGCTTATTAAACAACCCTGCTTGTACATTTACACACATACTTGCTTCCATATATGCTTAATAATACATACACACATATTTAGATACCCACTCATACGACTTTGTCTTAACCTTTTATTGCTCACATATTTTCTTTTGGAAATTGATAAACTAATTTCAAAAATGACTGCTAGACACATAGATAATCATAAATGTGTAAAAAATAAAAATATAAAAGTTACTATTTTTTAATTTTCAAGAAATTTTTTATTTGAAACATCTGTATGTTAATATGAATGTTTCAAACCAAAATTACTAAATTGTAAAACCTTTCAACAGTTTTTTCCAGTTGGAAGAATATCACGGCTTTTAATCATGTTTAAAAATAGGCATGAGTGCATCATCAAAGTAGCAACGGACAGTCACGTCTTCTAAGAAACTTAAAGTGACCCGTGGCTTCCTCTGAAACATTATTGTTAAGTTTTTTGGAGTGCTGCTATCTCTCAAACAGAGAAGGGTCAAAAGTTTCAAAGTCGATAAAAACAAGGAAGAAATAATATTCGGTTGCCTAAAAATAAATAAATAAAAATAAAATTAAAATTTTGGTTTTACTGTGAAATAAATGAACGTGAAAGGGTTAGTCATATCTATTTTTTAATGCTTTTACAAGCAGCGTACAATATAAAGCATGTTTTTCTTTTTTTTTTTTTTTTTTTTGTTTTTTTTTTTTTTTTTTTTTTTTTTGTTTTCATGTTGTATCATTTTATATGTTTTATTTCTTTTACAATAAACGTATCTCAGAAAGAGTTGTGCAAGTCTCCCAAAATATTTAAAATAGACCTTTTTTTTTTTACTGGAGAAAGTTAAAGAGCACGATTTAACTTTTAAATTAAGTTTTACGCTTTAAAAAATATTACATATACATTGTAGTTTGATGTTGTAGAAGATGTAGAACATATCAAAGACGAATTCCTGGGCCGTTAATTTTAGAAATAGAAATGCAAGTGTTATACATTTATGTATTACAAGAAATGAAAAGGCATGCTGAACCCCTTACCCTGCCATTTACCTCGACGAAACTTGGGCCCAAGTGTTATGCGTCAAAGCGTGGTAAACAAGCCAGACTGATGCTTCAGAACAGTCACAATACGAGCCGAAACGTAAATTCCTGTGTTACGGTCCATTTTGCACGATACTGCTGGAGTGAAAGTAAATATTAATCCTTCTGCCTTTCGCAGATATAAATATATTATATTTTGTAATAAATAACAGTTTCAAAAATATATTTTATAAATAAACATCACATCAATCGAAATCTAAGCATCTTCAAACATGGTTTAGTCTCAACGAATGTAATAGTACCACGCCTAAAGATAAATAGCATATTGTAAAAAAAAAAAAAAAAAAAAATCAATTATAATAAATTTCTACCTTGAATTAATATATAATAAGAAAACAAACTTACAAGTCTAAAAATCTTTGATGGTATGATAATTCCTAAAACACACTGGCAGATGTAAAGCTACTTTACATTTCGCGCATTCCCACTTCGTTTCGCTTCGTATTTTATGTTTTGGACGGCTTCACGAATGTGGCTTGTGATGTTTATGTTTGGGACAAAATCTTCATCACGAGTCAGACTCGTTAAAGCACGTAAAGGGGTTAAATAAGTTGTACATAGTTAAATGGAAATTGAATATGCATCTTCAGTTTTATACTGAAGTAGCCCTTTCAGCATACATTTAAATCTGTTAATTATAATCATTAAGTAGTCTCTCATATTATTCTACCATGTCATTAGTTTGATGTGGGCAGCGGCAATAGCTAATTATCAAAGCTATTTAGCAACATAAGATATGAGAATTATATTAAATTATTAAACAGGATATGATTCTTATAGATTTATATATATTAAAATAGAATTTGCTTGTAGAATATAATGTAGAATAAGATATCGAATTCTGGTTTATATTATCTCAAATATTTATCTGATCGAAAATTATTATTCTTTCCGTAAATTATGAGTAAATTTCTTAAATTTTAATGCAGTTTTTTATGCTAATTATTTCGTGTAACTACTTGGTCTTTTTCTAAGTTTTGTTTTCTAAAAACATGCAAGATAAAGAATTTCTTTCCTGTACGTTAGAAATATATTTATAAATTACAGTATTTACCTTTTATTAAATAAACAATTTTGAAAAACACTGCTGAAAATAATAAAAAGAATTCCATAAATGCATTAAATAAATGAAGCGTTGTGCAAATTTACCTCAGAGCTATATATAAATACCATCATAGTTATTGAAAATAATCCATATTTTTAAGTTATTCAGTGATTTTTTCTTTCATCCTTCTCTTTTAATTTCTTTCAACTTAATTAAAATGTTATATAATATTCTAAGATTTTCATTGAGTGCATTAATTTTTATTTATTGAATAATTAGATAGGAATTTAATTAAAAAAATAAGTATTGATGTTACACAAAGATAAAGTTACTTTAGAAATAATTTCAAAAACTTGTTTCTTTAATAAAGTAATTGAAAAAAGAAACAAAAAATATGTCATTTATTTCACCTTTTTTATTAATAAGTAATTTCTAAGACATTTTGTATTGGAATATATTTTAATAAGAACTAATTACTCTTATATGTGTATTTATATATAGCCACATTTGAAGTCATCTTTTTTTATGAAAACATTTTATAAGGTTATTTAAGATTTTAAATTAAGTTTCATAGTTAAGTATATATATATATATTACTTAATTTCAATGTATAAATTTTAGGTAGTTTGGAATATGGATTTCTGTCATTTAATTTCAGAAATAAAAAATCAAGTGTTTGATGCACTACTTAACAAGAAAGACAAAAAAAAAAAAAAAAAGAGGCGTGTGTAAATAAGTTATGAAAAAGATTTAAAAAAAATTACAATATGCATTTTTAGCTCTAATCCATCAATGAGGTGATTTATATTCAGCCTCTTATAGTGTGAAAATCATTAAAACTAAGGTTTTCATGTATCATTTTTTTCCACTTTGAACTGACTATAAAACTCACGTACGTTACATGCAGTAATAACACTTTCAGCTTGCATCTAAACCTCTTAGATATACTCATTAAATACCCTAATACGTCATACTATGTAACTCATGCTGTATGCAATAGTTGACCATCAAAGATATGAGAATTATATTGAATTAGTAAATAGGATTGTAGCATATATAGTTTAGAATTCCTTTTTTATTTATCTCCTGTTTCATTTGTAATCAATACCCTGTATTATAATTCCATTTCATCAACCTGTTCCATATGTAAATAAATTATCTGTAATTGCCGAAACGTCAGTAGAGGCCTTCATTTGGAAAATCAAATCGGAATTTTGTGCCTGTACTAGCGAGCTTCGCCCGCTAGCGGGTCAGTATTTTCAAATGAATCACTATAATTAATGAATCACTAACAGTAACTTTTAGTCTTAAGAAAAGAAATTAAAAAAAAAATCATTTCTGATCGGGTAAAATGTCGTCCCGGGTCCCCACTGCCTTCGGCAGCGCAGTCCCGTGCGCGCTGCGCGTGCACAAGTTAAGGGATACACGCGCTGCGCGCCGGTATTCCTTCCCTGACCCTTCGTGCCCCCCCCCAAAAAAAATCATTTCTGATCGGGTAAAAACTCACACCGGGTCCCCACTGCCTTCGGCAGCGCAGACCCATGCGTGCTGCGCGCAAATATTTCTTCTCAAATCAAATTTTTATTCTTAAGAAAAGAAAAGAAAAAAAATCATTTCTCATGGGGTACAAAGTCGGCCCGGGTCCCCACTGCCTTCGGCAGCGCAGTTCCGTGCGAGCTGCGCGCGCATAAGTTAAAGAATACACGCGCTGCACGCCCGGATTCCTTCCCTGACACTTCGTGCCCCCTAAAAAAAATCATTTCTGATCGGGTAAAAAATCACACCGGGTCCCCACTGCCTTCGGCAGCGCAGACCCATGCGCGCTACGCGCGCACGTATTCCTTCTCGAATCAAATTTTTATTCTTAAGAAAAGAAAATTAAAAAAATTATTTCTCATCGGTTAAAAAGTCGGACCGGGTCCCCACTGCCTTCGGCAGCGCAGTCCCGTGCGCGCTGCGTGCGCACAAGTTAGGGGATACGCGTGCGGTGCACGCCTATTTCATCCCCACCCTTTCAGCCCCTTCTAATAAACCAACGTATACCAATTTTGAACGGTCTTACTCAATTAGCTGAGATTCAAAAGAACACCTAATCAGGACGCCTCAAAACGTGTAAATCTGCTGAAAACTTTCGATAATATAAAAGAACTTTAAAATATCTTTCGAATGATGTATTAAAAATAATTTAATCATGATTAGAAATTGAAATATTGAAATTTGAAAATATTACAGCGCCATCTGGCGGTAGAAATTTCTGTATTCCACTGTTCGGTCCCAAATGAACAAAGCTTTCTAATGATGTATTACTTATGAAATTATTTTAATTAGTAGTTGAGATACAAAAGAAAATTGATTCAGGAGACCTCAAAACGTGTAAATCTGGTGAAATCTTGAATTCATTTTCGATAATGTAAAAGTACTTTAAAATGTGTGTCGAATGACGCATTAAAAAAAAAAATAATTAATCATGATTAGAAATAGAAATATTGTAATTTAAAAATATTACAGCGCCATCTGGCGGTAGAAATTTCTGTAATCTACTGTTCGATTCCAACTCAACAAAGCTTTCAAATGATGCATTACTTATGAAATTTTTTTTATTAGTAACTGAGACAAAAGAGACCGATTCAGGACACCTCAAAACGTTTAAAGCAGGAGAAATGTCGAAATATCGAATTTCTGTAATCTACTATTCAATTCCAAATTAACAAAACTTCCCAATGATGTATTACTTATGAAATTATTTTAATTAGCAGCTGAGATACAAAAGAAAACCCATTCAGGACACCTCAAAACGTGTAAATCAGGTGAAATCTCTAGTTCCACTTTCGACACTTTAATTAGTAGCTGAGATACAAAAGAAAACCCATTCAGGAGACCTCAAAACGTGTAAATAAGCTGAAATCTCGAATTCCACTATTGCAATGCAAAAGAAAACCTAATCAGGAGACCTCAAAACGTGTAAATCGGGTGAAATCTCGAATTCCCCTTTCGATAATGTAACCGTACTTTAAAAGGTGTATCGAATGACATATTAAAAAAAATTTAAACATAATTAGAATTTTAAATATTGAAATTTTTCATTATTACAGCGCCATGACACCTCAAAACATGTTAGTCAGGTGAAATTTCGAATTCCATTTTTTACGGTTGTCGGTTAATGGAAGTAAATAGAAAAAGAAATATTTTTACCTTAAGTGTACTTGTGTCGTTTTGAAACTGGTATCCTCTTTCGATAGATAAAATGTCAGGCGTGTAAAGATAAAATTTAATTTGCAATTAAAATGTAAATCTTTTGTTTATTGACCAAAATCGACGAAATTTTAACTGCAAGTTTGTTTTGTGGTGTTAGGATTGTATACTAATTGAAATGTGCGAATTTTGAAAAATTGAAGAAAATAGAAAATTGCAATTTTTAATCGCAGTACAAAAACACGTGACCGCATTAAACACCAGATGTTTTTTCTTTCCGTTCAAGATCGTCTGCCAAGTTAAAATGCTTGTGATTTGTTGCCACCATTTTTTTTTTTTTTTTTAGTTTAGTTAATTTAAAAAAATCTAATTGTCCGATCGATAAGCCGTTTACACCATCGGATTGAGAAAAAAAAGCCCTTTCCAATGGTATCTTGTTTAAACCGTCGGATTCAGAAAAATCGGACCTTTCATTTGATATCTTATTTGTAACGATACGACTGATATTTCTAATTTATTTTCCACTTTTTCCGTAAAAATGTCGCTTTTTAAGCATTTAATCATGAATTCTGGGTCATTTTTCGGTAGACATGGGTCGTCATTTTAATTAATATCTCCGCTAATTAGGGTCGCATCGCTTAGCGAATTATCGCGACACCGGTTTCGAGTCGATGCGACTATTAGCGCCGGAGCTTTAGCGATGACAAGTCATTTCTTACAGACAGACAGACAGACAGATGAGCACAGATTTTAATAATATAAGGAGATGTTCGTATTAATGTAGTCAGTGGGATAAATACATGTATTAGAAACAATTATTTCTATGCTTATTCCTTTGCGTAAAAACTATTAGCATGTATTTATTTATTATTATTATTTTTTTTTTAATGCAACATTGGAGAACCACGTTCATATGTGGATGTCATTGTTAAAAATTAACCAAAAACATCTGGTTTTTAAAGAATTAAACTGACATGGATTCCTATGTAATTACCAATTATTCGACATTTCCTACCTAACCTCCTACCTATCCTCCTTATAATCTTCCTGAATACTTTCTTTTGTCAAAGATAAGTAACATAATAAACAAATAAATGTTTAAAAGAATCTTAATAACTCGTCCCTTTTAGCCTTTTAAATTTTTAAATTCCTCGGTTAATTCGATAAGTTAAACATTTCATTTTCTAAATAATATGCTTTCCCCATAGTCCTATAGAAAATACTAGTAGAACGTAAACCACACGCAAATTTCAAATAAAATGGTCTGCTAGACAATGCTGAAAAACAAAAAAACTACGATTGGTTATATGAGTTATTCCAATACCAGTAAAAGTCTACAAGAGAAATACACTTCTTTTTTAGATTAAGCAAAATCATTAACAATTTCCAAAGAATCCCTAAACAATACTATATCATACACTAATTTAGATTCTGCGTTTACGAGACGACGAGACTTGATCTTAGCTTTTGAGCCGTCTGCGATAAGCGATATCTCTCGATCGCGACTGTTTTGTTTTATAATGACAAGGATAGATGAAAAGAAATAAAATTAAAAAGGTATATTCGTTTAAAATCTCCTCATATTATTAAAATCTGTGCGCATCTGTCTGTCTGTCTGTGAGAAATGCCTTGTCAAAGCTAAAGCTCCGGCGCTAATGGTCGCATCGCCTCGAAACCGGTGTCGACAGACGCAGAATTTCTTCATCTCGACATCGCGATAATTCGCTAAGCGATGCGACCCTAATTAGCGGAGATATTAATTAAAATGTGGACCCATGTCTACCGAAAAATGACCCAGAATTCATGATTAAATGCTTAAAAAGCGACATTTTTACGGAAAAAGTGAAAAATAAATTAGAAATATCACTCGTATTGTTACAAACAAGATAAAATTGGAAAGGGCTTTTTTTTACTCAATCCGATGGTTTAAACGACTTATCGATCGGACAATTAGATTTTTTTAAATTAACTAAACTAAAAAAAAATGGTGGCAACAAATCAAAACAATTTTAATATCGCAGACGGTCGTATGCAGTCTTGAATGGAAAGAGAAACATCTGGTATTTAATGAGGTCACGTGTTTTGGTACTGCGATTAAAAATTGCAATTTTGAAAAGACTTCAGATTTTAAATGTCGCACACAAAACTTCGTATACAGCCCTAACATCACAAGACAGTCTTGCAGTTCAAATTTCATCGAATTTCGAAAAATTTTACATTTTAATTGGAAATTAAATTTTATTCTAATACGCGTATTTTAAATTCTAATTATGATTAAATTATTTTTAATACATCACTCGAAAGATATTTTAAAGTTCTTTTATATTATCGAAAGTTTTCACCAGATTTACACATTTTGAGGTGTCCTGAATCAGTTTTCTTTTGTATCTCAGCTACTAATTAAAATAATTTCATAAGTAATACATCATTAGAAAGCTTTGTTGATTTTCAATCGAACAGTACATTACAGAAATTTCTACCGCCAGATGGCGCTGTAATATTTTAAAATTTCAAAATTTCAATTTCTAATTATGATAAAATTGTTTTTAAAACTTCATTCGAAAGATATTTTTAAAAAGTTCTTTTATATTATCGAAAGTTTTCACCAGATTTACACGTTTTGAGGTGTCCTGATTAGGTTTTCTTTTGAATCTCAGCTAATTAAGTTAGACCGTTCAAAATTGGTATACGTAGGTTAATTAGGAGGGGCTCAAAGGGTGGGGAAGAAATAGGCGTGCACCTCGCGCGTATCCCCTAACTTGTGCGCGCGCAGCGCGCATGGGACTGCGCGGCCGAAGGCAGTGGGGACCCGGTCCGACTTTTTAACCGACGAGAAATGATTTTTTTTTTATTTTTTTTTCATAAGAATAAAAATCTGATTTGAGAAGGAATATGTGCGCGCAGCGCGCATGGGTTTGCGCTGCCGAAGGCAGTGGGGACCCGGTGTGAGTTTTTACCTGATGAGAAATGATTTTTTTTAGGGGGCACGAAGGGTCACGGAAGGAATACGCGCGCGCAGCGCGTGTATCTGTTGTGAAAAAATCAATTATCACGTATATTAATTAGCAGAATTAGCAGTGAAATATACGATAGTTGCTCAGCTCTAATAAACTATAAAAATGATAAATATGTGTGGCATTCATTGAAGACAAATAAGTTTAACAAAACTGTTTATTAAACTTGAAACAAAATGATGAGTAACATTAAATATGTAGAAACAATAGTTGAATAGATACTTTGCTGACGAAAGGTTAAAGACCTTTAAAATACTGCCATGTAGATTAATAGAGTTTAAATAGATAACGACGTTTACTTTGTGACATAACTAGATACACTAAACGTATCGTCGAAAATATCAAGTCACGAAAACGTAATTTACAATCATTATAAAACTAAACACTTTATAACTAAATTAAAATACCAGCTCATGACTTTGAACTAAACTGAAAAAAACATAAGAGGCTAAGAGCCTAAGAAAGCTAAGTGCTTAAGAGGTTAAGAGAACGATTTCATATTCCTTACCTCCTTTTATAGAAGCGCAGCGTGTTAATCTATGTAAATAAAATCAGGCTTTTGTCTGTAAATTTGTCAGAATCAAAAAAAATTGCGATATCTTCACGTGTCATACACCATTAAAACCGAAAATGAATTCAGAAAATTTTGTTTGTGTGTGTATGTGTCATGGTGTCCGCATGTCTATCCGGCTAGAATGTCTAGACGGAATTCAACGGCGCTTGGCAGGAATTTAGGACTGTATCCATTTTTAAATTATATCTACTATCAACTTTTCAGAAATTCCCCCCGCGTTCCCTCCTTGGGGGGAGGGGGGGCAAAGGTCAAGAACACGTTTGTCCGGACATCACTTGAGAACAGCTGGACGGAATTCAACGGCGCTTAGCAGAAACTTAGGCCTTTACCCAATTTAAAATTATATCTATCAATATTTTCAAAATTCACCTCCGTTCACTCTTGGGGGGGGGGGGGCAAAGGTCAAAAACACGTTTGTGAGCATAACTCGGCTCCAAATTCCTTCACAGTAAAGAAATTGCACATGGGGAGATTAGACTTGAGTGCAAATAAAACATTGTCTGCTATCTTGGAATTTTTTATTTTTAAACGGAGAGAGGGGGAAAAATTGATTTTTGGTGGGAAATTTCGCAAATTCCGCGCACCCAATTTTTGTCCGGGCATCACTTGAGAACGGTTGGACGGAATTCAACGGCTCGAGGCAGAAACTTAGATCTTTATCCAACTTAAAATGATATCTATCAAAATTTTCGAAATTCTACTCCGTTCCCCCATTGGGGAGGGGGGGGGGCAAAAGAGAAAAACACGTTTATAAGCATAACTCGGCTCCAAATTATTTCACAGTAAAGAAGTAGCACATGGGGAGACTAGACATGGGTACATATAAAATACTATCTGCGATTTGGGAATTTTCGATTTTTAATAGAAGAATAGGAGAAATGTCCCAATTTCCGGATTTGGAGGGAAATTTGGCAAATTTGGAGGGAAACTTTGCAAACTCCAGAGTTTTGAGTAGAACTCTACTAAAAATGACACAATGATTTTGAAAAACTAATGGGACTTTCTTAGGATATTTCCAAAAACTCATTTTTGTTTTTTGTACACCCCTTTTAGCGCTGAATTTGTCCTGAGAAATCTATGGGAGCTGCGGTCACGAATATTGGTGCTTGGATTGTCCATATGTATCCGACACCTAAAGTAACGGGATTTATCGAAATTACCGTCGTTTCCGCCTTCGGGGGGACAGAAGGTATAATCCCCTTTGTAAGCATAACTTGGCTCCAAAAAACTTCAGAGGGAAAAAATTTCACATGGGGAGACTACACATGAGTACAAATAAAACATTATCTACGATTCAGGAAATTTCCATTTTTAAGGGGAGGGAGGAGAAAAATCGATTTTGGCGGGAAATTTAGCAAATTACGGATTTTTGAGTAAAATTCTACCAAAAAAGTATCAAAGATGTTGAAAACAGCCATGCGTCTTTTTTAGGTTATTTCTAAAACACATTTCTGATTTTTTTTTTTTTTTTTTTTTTTTTTTTTGTATCTGTCATATTTGTATGCGTCATCTGTAGTGGAGGCGGTATGTGTTATGTAGAGCAAATTCGAAACACCCCTTTTAGCGCTAATTTTGTCCTGAAATTTATGAGAGCTGCGGTCACAAAGCTTGGTGCTTGGATTGTTATATGTATCCGACCCCTAAAGTAACGGGATTTATCGAAAATTTAAACCTTTCACCCTGTGGGGCAGGAAGAAAAAAAAAAACGTTTGTAAGCATAACTGGGCCTCAAATTACTTCACGGTGATGAAATTGCACATGAGGAGACTTATTGTAACGGGATTTTACAAAATTCGAAAATCCCCCCCCCCCTTCTCGGGGTCGGAGGGCAATAAACATATATAAAAACATGTTTTCCCATTTCAATTCGCTTTAAATTATCTTAGGATGACGAATTTTGGTGTGTGGATATTGATTAAGTGTACACATTATGTAAACTGGTGGAATTTTGCAAAACTTCGAACTTACCCGCTGAGGAAGGGGAAGTAAGAAGTGGGTAAGTTGTGCCGAAGGCAGTGGGGACCCAGACTCCTTACGTTGCGAATGAAAAACCTCTACCGATCATAGTGAGAATTTAGTTTATTAATAAAGATATTGGATTTTGAGAACTCATTTAAGTATAAAGTTCAGCGAAGCGGGCAAAGCCAGCTAGTCGTATACATAGAGATAGATAGACAGATAGATAGATAGATGTAAATACGTATGTGTAATTATTTTAGTTTTAAACAGGCTCCTAATTTAGAGATCCACTAGTTAATTAATTTTTATTGTTTATTTTATGCTAATTTTTTGTATAACTATTTTCTCTTTTGCTAATTATTCTTTTTCAAAAATCATAAAATAAAGGATTATTTCATTTTACTGTATTTTAGTAACATATTAATTTCTAATGAATAATAGTACTTATAATTTTCGAAAAATTATCTGAAAGTAATAAAAAATAAATTTTACGAATGCATTAAATTAATAAAGAGTTTTACAAATTTTAATTCGAAAGCTATGAATAAACGATTTCATATTTATTGAAAATAATCGATATTTTAATTTAATTTTCGGTGATTTCTTTTTTACTTCTCTCTTTTACTTCTTTTATAGCTTCTTTTAAATGCAAATAAATTTTTATTTTTCGGTTTTTTATTGGATGCATTTTTTTTTTTTTTTTTTTTTTTTGGGGGGGGGGACAGATAGATAGGAATTTAATTAAAGAAATGAAAATGAATGGTACACAAATCTTAAATATAAAGTTACCTTAGAAATAATTTCAAAAACTTGTATTTTTATAACGGTAATCAGAAAGAAAATAAAATATATCACTTTTCACCCTTTTCTTTGACGTGTTATTTAAAAGACATTTTGTATTGAGATATATTTTATAAAGTGACTTATTACGTACATGTATGTATAGATAGAAAGCCTCATTTGACGTCATTTTTTCATGAAAAGAATTCCATAGACTTTTTCATAGTTTACATAAACCGTTAAATTAAGTTACTATTTATTTGTTGAATTTTGATATATGAAATACAGAACATTTAGAATATCAATTTAAGGCATTTAATTCCAGAAAACTAAAGCAGGTATAGTACATAATAAACAAAAAGTCAATTTTAAGTAAGTTATGAATAAATGAAAGGATATAGAATACGCATTTTTAGTTTTAAAATATTAATGTGGTCATGGATATTCAACCACTTACATTGTGAAAAAATGTTAAACATAAGAATTTTTTGTATGGCTTAGCTGGTGACATCCCGAAACCTGACTAAAAAACTGTTGTAAATTACGTGTAGTAACAGCACTCTCAGCACATATCTAAATCTCTTATGTATACTTATTAAATACACTACACAGTTCACTGCACCATCTTATTAGTGTAATGTGTGCTGTGGCAATAGTTAATTATCAAAGCTATTTGGCAACATGAGATATGAGAAATATAAATTATTAAACAGGATTTGTAACTGCAAAATGCATGATTTAGAATATCTATTTCATATTTATTAATGTCGCACACTTAATTTTAATTGAAAATAACTTATGCCGATTTTTCTATTTTCAATTTATTCTTCTAATAATATAATCTCATCAGTTCAGATTTCACTTTCAAAAGAGCTCCGGAAAATATTAAGTGTTTTTCCGTTCCTATCATTATTCCTCAAAAATCCTAATAAAACAATAAATACCAAAACCAAACTAAACTGTGTTTCTATGATCTCTTTTTTTCTTATTATTCTTTTTTCTGCCCGTGCGCGTTGTTTTTATTTTCTGAATTCAATAATATTATATTAATTTTAATAAACCATGGAATATATAATTTTAATTTTTATTATATATCTTTTTTTTTCATGCTTTTAATCTCTTCTTTTTATTTACTCTGTATGATAATTCTAATTTAGATGTTCAACTATTTTGGCTAAGAAAGTATCCCGCGGACTGTCCTCGATATGAGTTTTCCTCACGGACGAGACACGGCCCGTCAGAAAAAAAAAAAAAAAAAAAAAAAAAAAATCCTCTCTTTGCTTTATCCCTTTCTATTTACCTAAAAAATAGCATAAAGAAATATACTACTAAAGTCACGCAACCTGGAGCCCTTTAAAGAAACAATTTTTCTATAACAAAATTTTGCCAACATTTCGAAGCATTAAGTTGTATAAAATATACATAACACACATGTAAATATTACTACGTTCACAGTTCATGATATTCATACATTATATTTCTGTTTGAATAATGCCCAACAGTTCTGTTATTTTAGGATCTTTGATCTGATGGTTGGATTTCTTCCTCTATTTTCAGTCAAGATAAACTTTAAGCTGCAACATTTTGAGTCCCTTTACAGTAAATAATAGTGTGTCTCCACTTTTGTAAAGATAAAATCCATCTAGTTAACCTGGCACTTTTCGGTGTGGTCTCTAATAGGAATTTGAGTGGATTATGATCTGATATTATTTCCACTTTGCTGGCTATGATCCATTTATCAAACTTGTTGAGTTTAAATAAGATGGCCCACGCTTCTTTCTCTATAGTCGACCATTTCTGTTGGCTTAATGTAAGTCTCTGACTTGCAAAGGCTATCGGTTTCCAATTATTTTTTGTGTCTTTCTGAGTAAGACATCATCCAACCGCAATATTCGACGCATCAGCATGTAACTGAAATGGTTTGTTAAAATCTGGCGTTGACAAGGATGTCGCTTGGCATAAGGCTTGTTTTAATTGTTCAAAGGCTTTTTGATGACATGTTTCCCATAACATTTTATGAGTTGGTGCCGCTTTTCTTGTCAGTCCCGTTAGTGGTATTGCTGTTTGTGCAAAGCCGGTATGTAAGACCGATAATAATTCAATAAGCCTAATATCTTTCGGACATCCTTTTTCGTAGTAGATGGTTGTAATTTAGCTATTGCTTTTATTTTTTCTTCGTCTGGCCCATGACTACCACTTCCAATTATGTTTCCTAAATACTTCAGAGTTTTAACAGCAAATGTGCATTTCGTAAGTTTCACTGATAACTCTACCTTTCCTAACTCAAATAGGACTTTAACTAGGTGTACTAAATGATCTTCAAAAGTTTGAGAGTAAATTATAATTTCATCAATATAATTTTGAGCATAATCTTTGTGATCTTTTAAACTATATTCATCTCTCGCTGAAACGTTGCTGATGCTCCTACTAAACCAAATGGCATTACTTTCCACTGATAAATACCATTGTGAGTTGCGAACGTTGTCAGTGTTTTGCTGCTTTCTTCCAATTGTATCTACCAGTATCCTCGGAGTAAGTCTAAACTAGTCAACCAATTTGCTGCTTCGGCTACATATATCAGTCCAACCATCTCTTTCATCGGAAATGGAGTAGGTTTCGTTGCTGTGTTCAGCGCTCTATAGTCTACACATAATCGTACACGTACTGTAGCATCCTTTTTAGCAACACATACTATTGGGCATACGATCTCTGCTACTGATCACTTAATCAATCCAGCATAAAGTTCTCCATCAGTGGGCAGGTAGTCTCGCAGACCACAATTCGGTCTTTCAGGCTGAGCTCTTTGCCATCTTGAAGGCAGTTGAGTGGTCAGAAAAAAACTCTCCAAACTACAATCAAATTTCAATCTTCAGTGACAGCCTCTCGAGCCTGCAGGCCATAGCTCGCCACAATAGCAGACACCCACAAGTACTTGAAATTAAAATAAAGCTCTCAAAATTAAAAACTAAAATCTCTCTGGCACACGTTTCTGCCCATAAGGGGGTCGTCGGAAATGAAATAGCGGACACTCTTGCAAAATCCGCAACAGAATCTAGTGACACAGCCTATTCACTCCCAGCTCCTCCTTCCTACATAAAATATCACCTAAATCAAAAACTAATTAATGACAGGCAGGATCTCTGGAGTGTGTCTCCAAAAGGGAGATACACTCACGAGCTAATACCAAATGTCTCACTCAATATTTGGGACCTCTCCCCGGAAATCTCTGCCTTTCTGTCAGGTCATGGCTCCTTCCCCAAATACCTTCACAGATTTCATTGCCGACGATCACCCTTATGCTCATGCAGTGAGGAGGGGACTGCACAGCATTACTACTTTCACTGTCAACTTACAATACCTTACCATTTAAGGAACCCTAACCCTAGACCAGCAACTTGGCTGAATAATATAATAACTAGAAAGCCCCTACGGCTCAAATTAAAGCGCATCTATGCCTTTCTTCAAGATTTATCAAAATCAACAAACTAAATTCTTTCTCTACCTTTCCTTAATGTTTCCTCCTCTCCTACATGGCGAATACTGGTCATGTCTGATGCTACAGTATTCCACGGAAGTAATCTCGGGAAGCAATCATCCTGCGCCTGATGTTGCTATTAACCAACATTGTTCATAGGGTGTCTGAGCTAGATATAAAGACTGCGAGAACATTGTATAAAGACTGTGAAATTTGTATATTACCTGAATGATTTTTGTAAATAGACTACCACTTGGCTCCGGTCCTCTTCACTTTCATGCAACTTTGTCGCCTTTTGTCCCGGGAGAGCTCTGCTCTGGCGACCTTTGTAATTTTTTTGTTGTTATTTGCTATGCAATAAACAACGGGGGAGGCTTAACCTTTGGAGACGGGCTCTTCTGAATCCCCACAGTGGCTTTGGAGCCTCTCTCTAAAGGTTAAAACCGCTCAAAACCGCTGCATAGTGGTGAGCGGCCTCCTTCCGTCTTAGAATCTTAGAATCTTAGGAATCAATCCAGCATCCAGCAATTCTTTTATTTGGCGGTCAATTTCTTTACGATAAACAACTGGTACTGCTATGTGATTGCTTACGAATTACTCCTGGCATAAGTTCAATCCGATGTTTTCTAACTTTCGCAGTTTTCATAGATGTCACAAATCTTTGTCTGTGCTTCCACAGTAAAATCTTTCAACTCTCGAATCCGATCTATGGTTAACCTTTCTGGCTTGATTGTCTTTATTGCTTTCTGAAATTCCTCGTCTTCTTAACCAAATATTGGAGTTTTTTCTACGTTTCCAAATTCTGCATCGTCTTCTAATATCAGATTCACTGCCGACACTTTTGCTAACTATGGACGTAATTTATTCTGGTGCACGACTTTGATTGTACCATCTGCCAGTTTCACTACAAATGAATGAGGACTTCATTGTTTGACTATTTACGCCGGACCTTGCCATCTTTGATAGAGTTTATTTTGCGAATCAGGTATTAGCAGAGTTACTTCATCTCCTACTACAAATTGTCTATTGGATGACCTTGGATTATAGTAATGTGCCATTCTTTCTTGTTGGATTTGTGTTTTGAAATTTGCTTTTTGCGCTACTTGTTCAAGTTTCTTCTTCAGTTCTTGCAAATATTGATATGGGTTTAGTGTCAAGTTGTAAACATTTGTTTTCTCCTGTCCAAGAATTCTTTAAAAAAGACAAAGGTCCCGTAGGTTTTCGCCCATACAGAAGTTGAAATTGTGCTACTCCCGTAGTACTGTTCGATATTTCCCGGTATGCCCATAATATGAAGGGTATATAAAGATGCCACTTTCTTCCTTGTTCTCCGATAGTGTGGTGTAGCATCTGCTTCAAAGTTTGATTAAATCTTTCTACTAACCCATTAGGTTGGGGATGAGATGGAGTAGAGAATCTTGGACTTGATCCTATTATCTTATGAAATTCCTGTGTCAATTTTGACTTGAAGCATGTCCCGTTATCGGATGCAATCACGTTTGGTATCCCTGTTCTAGAGAAAATTTCTAATAATGCTTCACAAGCGCCTTTTGCTCTTAGATTCCTCAATGGTATCGCTTCTGCCCAACTTGTATGTTGATGTACGACACGAAAAATGTACTTATGTCCTTTCAAACTCGCTGGCTCAATTGGTCCTATAATATCAATATTTGCCACTTGGAATGGTAACCCTCGTCTAACTACTGGAGTAATTGGTGGCCTTTCCTTTGTTTTTAGATGTTTTCTTAACTGACATTCCGTGCATGTGGCACAATATTTCCGTATATCTTCTTTCATATTGGGCCAATAAAATGAATAACGAATTCTCTCTGTTGTCTTCCTAGCTCCTAGATGACTTCCAAAAACTGAATTGTGGGCTAACTTTAATACTTCCTACCTTCAACATTTTGGTAAGACCAACTGTCTTGTATCTTAGCCCACCACTTTATCTTTGTGAAAGAGTACCCATTGTGAAATGTAGAAATTACCCTTTTTCCGTTTAGCTAATTGTCATAACTTTCGCAATTCTAAACATTCTTTCTGTTCGTTTGCAAACTGACTGGATAGAGAACCTTCTGTCTCCTCCTCAGAGTCGTCTTCTGAGAGAACCTCTCCATCGCTCGAGTCTATTCCCGACTCTCCTTTTCCCGTATCAGAAAGAGTTTCACTTTCTTCCTTCTCCTTTTCTTCAAAATTTTCTACTCTCCCATGTCCAACATGGCATCCAGCTACATATGACTCTCCTGTTTCCGTCTCACCGATTAATTCCTCATGAATATCCGGTGGAATTAACATTTCTTCTGACAAGCGGTCATCTACCGCACACCATACTTGTTTGCGTATCACATTAGTAGATCCTCCCACTGGTACTGCTAATGGGATTTGCGCTAGGTCGCACTGTACTGGTGGACCAAAAATACCTTTCAAGCAAATTGTCCTTCCCTTGCCTAAGGGTATATTCCTAACTTTATTTTTTCTAACCACAGTAATTTCCGTTCCTGAATATATTACTGCCTCTACCATTTGTCCACGTAGTACACTAATCAAGGTTCGGTTTAATATACACAATCCGTCCTTTGCATTGTTTCTATCTCTTACATATCTTAAATTTTCAACTTTTGCCATGACAATTCCTTGCTTAACACTGGCATCTTGACTCTGTGAACTGGCCACCCTGGCCACCCTTTCTGATTCTGATCGTGGCATAAACTTTTACTCTCGCAATCTTGAGAAATCCCTTTTAAAATGATTCCGTGATCCACAAATAAAACATTCAAACTTATTACTATCCAATTTTGGTCCTTCTCTTTTTATCCATTTCGATTCCAATTCCTTTTTATATGTTCGCTGAAATTCTTTTGTTATTCCTTCAGCCTCATGTGACTTTTGATTATCACAATACGCATATCTGTCAGTAGCTCTTAATTTATATGATTTTCCTTTCACTGAGTAAAATAAATCGCATTCCTTCGCCAACTCTCTAGATCGAAGCCAACCATCACATTGTTTTATATTTATGTGTGTTGCTGTTTCATGATCCAGAGTTTCCATAATACGATCCGATATTATGAGTTCTTTCAATGTTTCTAAGTCTTTCACATCCCTCAATTTACAATAATATTCCCGTACAGAAATTAATCTTGTTGTAAAATGAATGAAATTTTGTTCGTCTCTTCTTCTTGCTTTCTTGAAATTTTCTAAACATGTTTGTGCCGAAGGTTGATATTCTCTTAGTATGAATTCCTTTAAATGCTCGTATTATCCGTATCTTTCTCCTTGCACATATATTAACAACTGAGCACCTCTTTCGCCCAGTAAACATAATAATATTTGAAAATTTGCTTCATAAGGTACCTTTAAACTTGTAAATGCCTTCTCTAGACTCTCGAAAAAATAATCCCAACCTTTCGTCTTGGAAGGTATCTTTACTGTTAATAATCTAATACTTTTCACATATTCTTCAATTGATTATGACTTTTCTCTTGATGCAACATTATCATCATCGAGACTTTGATTTTCAATAGAGTTTGGCCGTTGTAAACTTAATTTTTCTAATTATATTCTTTATTCTGCTTCTATACGTAATTTTCTTTCTTCTGCTTCTATCCGTAATTTCTTTTCTTCCATTTCAGTTTCTCTCTGTAATTTCTTTTCATCCATTTCTCTTTCTCTCTGTAATTTCTTTTCTTCTTTCTGTTGCTGTCTTTCTCTTTCTTCTCTCTCTCTTTCCTATCGCCGATGATAGTCTGAAGCACCTGTTTTACAGTTTCTTCATCATATTCTTTACTGTTCAAGATAATTTTCCTAAGTTCTATTAATTTTCCGCCTTGTGGTACTTCTTCGCCAAGATTTTCTGTTATTAACGCCAAATCGTTGTCATTTCCCTTCATTAAGTATGCCATCGTTGCTATGGTAAACTTTGAGTTTTAATTTAATGGAATAATTTTATTTACTCTTATTATTTTTACCAATTTCCGAATGGTTTTAATTAAATTAATATACGCTGATTTATATATTCAAACACATTTATTACAATAACTACTACAATCCTTATTTATATTCTTCGTATTTAAATTTAAATTTAGTTTCTAATATCAAGTAGTAGTCATTCAGTTATATAACATTTATGTCGGAGCATGTAAATATATAACTATAACAATGGTAATAGGTGGTTTTCCAATTTTCTTACCTTAATTTTCTTTTCTAGAAATGCAACAATTTTTACTTCATATTATCGATAAGAAAAATCCCGTTTCTTCTGACAACACTTATTAATGTCGCACACTTAACTTTATTGAAAATAACTTACACCATTTTTTCTATTTTCAACTTATTCTTCTAATAATATAATCACATCAGTTCAGATTTCACTTTCAAAAGAGCTCCAGGAAATATTAAGTGTTTTCCCGTTCCTATCATTATTCCTCAAAAATACTAATAAAACAATAGATACCAAAACCAAAGTAAACCGTGTTTCTATGATCTCCTTTTTTCTTATTATTCTTTTTTCTGTCCGTGCGCGTGGTTTTTATTTTCTAAATTCAATATTATGTTAATTTTAATATACCGTGGTATACATAATTTTAATTTTTATTATATATCTTTCTTTTTCATGCTGTAAATCTTTTCCTTTTATTTAGTCTTTATGATAATTCTAATTTAGATGTTCAACTATTTTGTCTAAGAAAGTATCCCACGGACTCTCATCGCTATGAATTTTCCTCACGGACATGATAATCTACCTCCTATTTCATTTATAATTATTATCACACTGTTTCTTTTTACTTTCTCTTACCCATAGGGTATTGTTTAAGGGTCAAATTTTTGAACGTGAGTTTTTGTTATATTTACATGTTCTGAGGTCCCTTCAATACGAAAATCATGTTTTTAGCGAATGGTCTTTATGTCTGTCTGTGTGCCTGTTATCAGCATATCTCCAGAACAAATAGTAGCAGAAATTCTAAATGTGTATCATATAGGAATGCTACAATAAGCTTTCCGTTGAGATGAAGCGAATAGTTCGTGTACAGGGACATTCAAAAGTATTCAAATACATTACGTCTATGGGGGAAATTGCAGGTAAGTAGAGTTTAACATCTATAGACTACACTAAACCAAATGAAACGAATATATATTTTTTGTAATAGAGATAGTGAACTTGGAAAATAAATTGTGTATGTAGGAGCTTCGCCTACCCCCCTGGTGGGTAGTCCCCCTCGAGGGGAGTAAATTTTCATGATGGGTATCTTTCAAAAAAGCTCGCCAATACCTTTAAAACGAATGGTTGAACCATCGATCTGCGATAATTTAAAATAAAGTTATCGATTTTTATTTTTCATTTTTAACATATATATATATATATATATATATAATTTTTTTTAATGTACTATTGAGAATAAATTCAACTTTTTTTTTTTTTTTTTTTTTTTGGATATTTAGTGTTGTACTACTTCTTTAATATGAAAATCCTCTGCATTATCATAAAAGATAATTTGTTTAAATAATAATTTTAATAAATTATTTTTTAAAAACAGAATTATTTTTTAATAACCGAATTAAATTCTATATAAATGTAGGTGCATTAATGAAATGGGAGGTTGAGGGGGGCGGTAATCCCCCTCACACAGAAATAATTATCACATAAAACTCTTCCGAAGCCTAATTTGAATTGTTTAACATAGGTTTACATAACAGTACTCGTTAACTTACCTCTTAATCTCCAACCTGTATTTATAGTATTAAATTTCAGGGTAAGAGGAAGTCGTGTGAGTGACACACCAGATTATTTAAATAAATTACCTATAATATTTTTAATTTTTATTGTATTTTTTTGTAACTGTTTTGTCTTTTTCTAATTATTTTTTTTTTTCTTAAAAATGTTGCATAGAGAATTATTTTATTGTGTTTTAGTAGTACATTAATTGTTAATGAATAAAGATTTTTCTTTCTTTCTTTTTTTTTTTTTTTTTTAATAGTGATAAACAAACTAAAAAAAAAAAAAAAAGAAAGAAAGAAATCACTGAAAGAAATGAAAACGAAAACTAAGTTTCAGGGATGCATTAAATTAATGAATCGCTATATAAATTTTACTCCAAAGCTTTGAATACCTTCGTATTTATTGAAAATAATCTATACCTTTAAGTTATTCGGCGATTCATATTTCAACCCTCTATTTTAATTTCTTTCAATTTATTTTAAAACTTCAAGGTCTTTTTATTAGATACTTTTTTGTTCACTTGTTAAATAGTTATATCGAAATTTAATTAAAAAATTAAGAATGGATGGGATGCAAAGCTTTTTCAATGATAAAATTACTTTAGAACATTTTTAAAAGCTTCTTTATTTAATAATTAAAAAAAGAAAAAAGTTATAAATAGGAGTTATTTTTTCCATCCTTTACATTAAAAAGTTGTTTAGGAGGCATTTCGTGTTGGATCATGTTTTAAAAATAACATGCTAATAAAATGCTAATATGAAGCTTTATTTTATATCACTTCTATAATGAAAAGAACTTCATAAACATTTTTACAGATTATTTAAAGTTTTAATTTTAGTTTCATGTTTCGAAAATATTCTATTTATTTGCTCGATTTTCATGTATAAAATACAGAATATTACGAATGCATAGTCGAGTTATTAAATTTTTAAAATAAAAATCTAGAGTAACTTCCTCGATTTTCCGAACATTTAGAAATTAACAGTTATTTAAAGAAATTCAGGGCTTTGCCTACACTTTTATCTTTTCTGGGCGAAAGTTTTTAGCCGCCCTAAGCGCAGTGGCGTACCAGGGGTGGAGCGGAGGTGGAGGGTCATATCAGGCAACCAAAGAAATTTATCTCTAATTTTATGTATCTGGTGAAGTTGTCATGCCATTAATTTAGCTTTAAGCATTCGCTGCAATTTCACTTTATGCCGTACGGTTCCTGTCTAAAGAGTCTTAATGTACAAAAAGTGACCGTAGAGCGATAACATAAAAACTAGAACGCCTACATAGACAGGCTGACGCATCCGCCATTTTCTATCCCACAAGACCGGCTGACTATTTATTATTAGTGGTTTTTCTGCAATAAATTGCACGAATAACTCCAGAAAAGGGCACCGCCTGTTTATATTTTCTTCTAATCCAGAAAGAAGAAAAAATGGATTATAAATTGCAGATGTAACTCGTGAATACCCGGAGCAAGAGCACAACCTTGTAGCGTAAGATTTCCCTTATTTTCAAATTATTTCATTTTCTTTTCAAAGTTGTTTGACAAATTTAATATGAATGTACTGTTTTTTTAAGTTATTGTTTTAAATTCTTTTAAAATTAACTTTAATATTACATTTCTTTTAACGTGAAGGGTTGCAGTTTTGAGAATGTTGGCGATGTTCTTAAAATTGCCAACTTGTTTGTTTCGTGATAAGAAGTTCTAGCTCACTTGATCTGTATAGAAGTTTAAAAACGATAACAACGCTAATCAGGTAACTTAGCTTTTTCTACCGCCAACACTTTCCCAGACGGGATAGAAAATGGCGGACACTGCGCCAGCTCTTATCATATAGGAGTCTTAATAAAAACTAAAAAAAGTCATTTACAGAAAGCCTGACTAAGGCAAGGCAAGAGGAGACAATACCCCTGGCCTTCTTGATGGTTGGGTTTCCTAATCAGTTTTAAAATTTACTTCAATCCCTTTTTATTGTTATAAATTTAAGTGAAGAAGTGAGAGGCGGCCTCAATGTAGCAGAGGCTCCAATTAGGGAGCCCCAGTGAAACTTTCGTCCCGGGCCTCGATAGTTGTAGATCTCCACTGCCTAGGAGAAAGATTTTAGCTGACATGCATCTAGCCCCTGCACTCTACATTTTTACGAAGTACTGCACAACCACGGAACTTGGTCTAAGGATTCGATTGAAGATTTTGTTTTCTGAAGGTAATGTGAGGAAAGGAGATTTCAACCCTTGTGAAAAATAGGTGTGTTGAAGGTATTTCAAGCCTTGAAACATGCACATATATTATTATATATGTATAACAAATCATGTGAAGACAAATAGAATTGTCCTAGATTTTTCTCTTTATTTTGCGTTGAGGAAGGAATAAATTTTTAACACGATTTTAATTATCTATTATTTTATTTTGTCACTAGCCCTTTCCCCGCAGAACATCTGCGTGATAGTACCTACATACCTAATATGATTATCAGAAAAATCTCATAAATAAACTCACTGGAAAATTTCCTTAAAAAATAAATAAATAAATATAAATAAATAAATAAATAAAAAATATTTAATTTTTTGACATTTGCAACACAAAAAGGTAATATTTTTTCAACTTGTTTAAGAAAATGTTCTTTTCAAATGCATTAGATAAAATTTTTGTAGTCGCTAGCGCTACTTTTCAAAGCGCTTATAATCGTTTTGTCTCTTCTCTAGCAGCCTATTTTAGGTCTATGTTGACCAATAAGATAACACCTTAGGTAACTATCCTATCGTTTCAACTAAATATAATTGTAACTGTTTCACGTTAGAGAAATATTATACAGATTAGCAGGTCTATCGTTGCCATGGTTAAAGTAGTATTTGTAGAATTTAAGAAGAATTATCAAAGTTTCTGGCAATTCGGAAATTTGAGGAAATTGATTTTTTCCATTGGGACAACAGATTCCAGAAGATTTCTGCTCCACTTTAGCGCACTACAATTTACACAGACATTTGAAATTTCTACTATGCTGACAATCTTTGAAAAGCATAATTGAAAGTAGTATTATCATAAAACGCACGTAGGATCTAATTGACAACATTCAATGCTTGATGGGTATCAGTATGACGTCTGGCGTCAGCACCAATTCAAACATGAGATTGTTCCTATGTTTCTTCTTGTCTTTCAATCGCTGTCGGTTGGTATCAGCCCATAATCTGGCTTCTCGCTGTTCAATTTCTTTTCATTTTCCATAAGCACTTCTTTCAGCACGCCGCTGGCGTCTGGCTTATGCCTGATCTTTGGTTTCTTTTTCTCTTTATGTTACGTTCTAACTACTGTCCGTTGAGCATCTGCGCTGTATGTATATTTCACTGTTCATATCATCTTCTTGTCTTCTATTAACTTTTCTTTGAGCATGTTTCTGACGTCTTGTTTGTACTGGTATCTCATATTTCTACCAATATTCTGACCTTTGAGCATCTGCAAGATCATCTGCTTCTGGCCTTCTCACTGTTCAACCGTTTTTTCTCGACTTCTATCAGCTATCTTCTGAGAATCAGCAAAATAAAAAGGAAATTAAAATTTCAATCAGAAAAAAAAAAAAAAAAAAAAAAAAACGGGTGTGCGACGAAGAAAAAATATTCGACTACAAGAGATATAAAAAATTTAGAACCGAAAGTTTCAAATATATATATATATATATATATATATATATTATTGCAAAGACACTTCATTTTACATCATTGGCCCCAAATTTCAAACATAAAAAAAATGTTATAAAATAAGTAACTTTTAAAAAATTATGAAACAAATAAAACTGTATTAAAAAACGTTCAAAAATTAAATTATTAAAAAAAAATGTTGAAAAGGGCTAATTAAACATCCGTTTTACAATTCTTAAGTTTTTTAATGTATGCGTTAGAATTGGACTTAACGAACCCAAAAGACCTCGGGGAACGCATTGCAAGTGCACTTCATTTAGGTAGACTGCATTGTGTGAATATATATACACTAAAAAAAAAGCCGCACTAGGATATTTTTCTTTTCTACTTTTCAACCGCCAATTTTATTGTTTAAAAAGCAAATTTTCGAACAGTTCTTATTACGTCGTCCTCGACGTACACTTTTGGATTGAGCCCAGTGTTAAAAACAAAATGCAATTGTCAGGAAAATTGTAATTTTAGAAAGTATTTCAAAAATGGCAAGGATAATGCAATTAACGATGCCACAAAAAGTATTAATTTTAGAATAAAAATAAAAAAAAATATTTTACTGCGTGAAATGGCAAAATAATTAAATGTTAACGAAATATTGGTGAGAGGTTTTTTAGGAAGATATAAAGTTTTTGGGTTGTTTAAACTGGAAATTTGGCTTTAGGCGGTCACATTGCTCATCTAAGCGAGATGACCGCAAGTTAAAAAGCAAATGCTTAAAAACTCGATTTGTATTATGTTTAGAACTTAGAAAAGATTAATAAAAAGTGTATAGCAAAATACTTTCTTCAAAAACAATGCGGAAACAATTAAATAATACAAGTTAAAACCAGAAGATCTGAAAAAAAAAAAAATCCATAATTAAGGAAAAGAATCTAAAAAAAAAAAAAAATCAGTTGATCAAAAATTAAAAAAATATATCAGTTAATTATTGGGATTAACAGTTTTTTCTCTGATGTCAAGTTTAACTTATTTCGAGCTGATTAAAAAAAGCTGTCAGGACGACAAAAATATGACCGACTTAATGAAAATTGCAAAAACAGTGACACATTATCCGTACATTATCGTACGGAGGAGCATAACTTTTCAAGGAGTCGGGCAAATTTTCATAATCAAAGGATCGATTAATTTGAAATAAAGCATGGTCATTATAAGTGTGGCAAATGACCGAATATTTTGAAGGTATCTCAGCCATTTCCGCAAACAACATGTTAAGATGATAGCGCACTTTGCTAAAGGGCGTCTGTGGTACGTTTATTTGATTCAAATTGTTAAAAATACCTATCCACTCCCATGAGAATCTAGTATTTTGTAAATAATTATACCTTTTTCACTTTATGTTAAATCCTACAAAGAATATTGTGTAATTTCTTCTTTACCATACCTGGAAATAGCCCACATCTCAATCAGCTTGAAAATGTTTAGTCTATAAAAAAGCAGGGGGAAGATTCAAAATTTACAGCCTACAACACTGCAAGAACTAGAAAAATTATTTATGATATTTGGCACAGTGAAATTTCTGAGATTTATATTATAACACTGTATAATACTATGCCATTGCGCATTAAAGCAGTAATTCCATATAAAGATTAACCCAATGCAGAATACATATTTTTATTAAGTAATTGTTTAAATCTAAGAAATAAATCGTTTAATATTATATTTTAAAATATAACTTGTTTATTTCATGTAATAAATCATAATAGAATACAAAGTATGTGTTTATTATATTATGTTTAAAAGAAAAGTTTTGTGTAGTTTTTTATTAAGTACTTCGTAGAGTGTAATAAACCGAATTACTAAATTTAAAATGTACATAGGTATCATTTCATCTCTTTTGTATTATGCAAATATGACAGTTTTATTTGTTTCAACCATTAGTTTTGAAGTTATTACAAATAAGAAAGGTATAAGTCAATTTTTCTGCCATGCGGCTTTTTTTTTTTTTTTTTTTTTTTTTTTCGTCCCTTAGTGTACGTACATATACAATGTTCCACGATCCTTAATTTTGCATACAACTAATTTTAAATAGAAAATGTATCATAAAATAAGCATATGTGTTTTAGAATATTTCTTTCTATTTTTTCTATTTAAGATTTTTAAAGAATAGTGATGAGATAGTTCTTACGTTGAAAGAAAGCAGGTCTGTGGAAACCCTGATAAAAAGTACCTAGGTGATATAGTGCAAGAAATAAATATCATATCAAACAAATATCATATCATCTAATATCGTTTTCGTTTAGAAGGGCGAGAATGAATTTTGTTAGCTTTTGCTCTGTTAACAAAATTTAACATTACATAAGTTTCAGAATTCCGCCGTGGGGTACAAAACTTTGCTGAGCGGTTCGAATTTAATGCGCAGGTGTGATGCCCTTGCGATAGTAGAGGCTCTTTTATGAATAACTCTACGAAAAGCACATGAGTATTAAAAAGGAAATAAGGCAACCGCCCATTTCTCCCCACCCCATAAATTCCTCCCAATTCGCCCCCCCCCCCCCATAAATTTATTCACGGCCCTGAACAAATTTCTGTGAGATAAGTCAATAAATACACAAAAGGTAAAATCCGGATAGGGTGTTTGAGTATTGCTGTTTATTTGTATGCTGTGTATTGAATCATGCTGTATAAATAGCCCGTTTGTGCGTCCATGTAAAAAAAAAAAAAGCTATAAATTTTAAGCACGCAATGACAAAACTTTTGTTAGCTTTTTGTATATTTTAAACAAATTAAAATAATTAAAGCGAACTTTAAATTGTTTGAATCCTTAGACTGCAGTGTAAAAGAGCTCTGCTATGCATCCCTGCAAAAATCACTAAGTCATACACTCGTAGAAAGTAGCGTTTAGGCGCTAGCGTATTTCAGATAATTAGAAAAATACATAAGCTTAATGATACAGAATATTACTTTGTGTCTCTGTAAAAGGATTGCAAATCCTATACACATGAAAATCTACACAGTTCTGGTAACGGTAACCTATAACATACGAAAACACTTTCAGCTCAATCAATTAAAACATTTAGACTCTGTCGTGTTCATTCCCAAATGTACACATACATTGTTTAATATTCTTGTTTCAATTTCTTCAAATTTCTATTTTATGAAAGCTTACATTGTCATATTCAATGAAATTCATACATAATCAATTTTAAAAAAAATGTTATTAAACACTAATGATTAAATGTATAGCAAGATTTAAAAAAGAACGTACTAAAGAGAAGAGCATATATTTCTGATTTCAAACACGGTTGAATTCGTCATGATATTTCTCTGCAGCTTGCTTATATATTTATTTATTTATTTTACCATTTTTTTTTTTTAATTATTTTTTTTTTTAACTTCGATTCTTGTTTGTATGTATGTATGTATGTATGTATGTTTGTTTGTCCAGTACAAATCTTGCAATCGATTTTTAACTAACTTCCTGACCAGATAATAGATATTTGAAATTTTCAGGACAGCTCACAACACGGTGACAATACATTTTTCTAATAATTTTAGTCAACTATTTCAGGTCCAGCTGCCTTCGGCAGCGCTTATATGATTCGACATAAAATTTATTTAACCAACTTCCCGACTAGCTAGACATTTGAAACTTTCAGAATAGTTCAGAACACGGTGGAAATGCATTTTTTTAATTCCTTTAGCCAACTGTTTCAGGTTCCTGCTGCCTTCGGCAGCGTCACCAGTACAAAGATTGCAATCGAATTTTCACTTACTTCCCGACAAGCTAGATATTTGAAACTTTCACGATAGCTCAAAACATGGCGACAAAACTTTTTTAAATACTTTTAGTCAACTGCTTCAGGTCCCTACTGCATTCGGCAGCATTTATATGATTCGACAGAAAATTTATTTAACTAACTTCCCAACTAGCTAGACATTCGAAACTTTCAAAATAGTTCAGAACAAGGTGGAAATGCATTTTTTTAATACCTTTAGCCAACTGTTTCGGGTTCCTGCTGCCTTCGGCAGCGTTATCTGTACAAAGCTTGCAATCGATTTTTCACAACCTTTCCGACTAGCAAGACATTTGAAACTTTCAGAATAGTTCAGAACACGGCGAAAATGCATTTTTAAATATTTTTAACCAACTGCTTCGGGTTCCTGCCGCCTTCGACAGCGTTACCAGTACAAAGCTTGCAATCAATTTTTCACTAACTTCCCGACTAGCTAGACATTTGAAACTTTCAGGATAGCTCAAAACACGGTGACAATACTTTTTTAAATACTTTTAGTCAACAGCTTCATGTCCCTACTGCCTTCGGCAGCGTTTATATGAAACAACAGAAATTTTATTTTACTAACTTCCTGACTAGCTAGACATTTGAAACTTTCAGATTAGTTCAGAACACGGTGGAAATGCATTTTTTCAATACCTTTAGCCAAATGTTTCGGGCTCCTGCTGCCTTCGGCAGCGTTACCTGTACAATGCTTGCAATCGATTCTTCACTAACTTCCCGACTAGCTAGATATTTGAAACTTTTAGGATAGCTCAAAACACGGCGACAATACTTTTATAAATACTTTTAGTCAACTGCTTCAGGTCCCTACTGCCTTCAGCAGCGTTTATATGATTCAACAGAAAATTTATTTAACTAACTTCCCAACTAGCTAGACATTTGAAACTTTCTGAATAGTTCAGAACACGGCGAAAATGCATTTTTCAAATATTTTTAACCAACTGCTTCGGGTTCCTGCTGCCTTCGACAGCGTTACCAATACAAAGCTTGCAATCGATTGTTCACTAACTTCCCGACTAGCTAGATATTTGAAACTTTCAGGATATCTCTGAACACGGTGACAATACATTTTTTTTTTTAAACTTTTAGTCAACTGTTCCTGGTCCCTACTGTATTCGGCAGCGTTTATATGATTCAACAGAAATTTTATTTGACTGACTTCACGAGTAGCTAGGCATTTGAAACTTTCAGAATAGTTCAGAATACGGTGAAAATGCTTTTTAAAAATATTTTTAACCAATTGCTCCGAAACCCTGCTGCCTTCGGCAGCGTCACCAGTACAAAGCTTGCAATCAACTGTTAACTAACTTCCCGGCCAGATAGCCATTTGAAACTTTTATAATAGCTCAAAACACGATAGCAAGGAATATTTTTAATACTTTTATCCAATTGCTCGGATTCCCGCTACCTTCAGTAGTGTTTATGTGATTCAACAGAAAATTTAAAAACATGGTATATAAAAGTTTTTTTTTATCTTATAATTATGTATTTTATAATGAAGATTCTTATTGTTTCAACCTTCATAGAAGGCGTTAATAAGACTTTCAAAATTTTCTGTTTCTGAACTATTTAGTTTGTTTTTATTCTACATAATTACTTTATGTAATAACGTTAACCTCAATCATTAAAAATTATAAAAAGAAGTAGAACTTGTCGAAGCATTTATTCTATACTTATATGAATAAAATTCTGCACCATTTACTAAAAAAATTATGCTACTAAATTTTCTTGGATAACGAAATAATCTCAACTGAATATCAGAAGATTAATGAATCTAATATAAACATGTTGGTTAAAAAGTTCTTTCTAAGCTATCGTTATGTATATTACTATAGTATATTATGACTCTCGTTATGAATGACAGGAAGGAAATATTTCAAAGGAAAGGCAAACTTGTAGCAGTATCAATGTGATGGCTAAGTTTATCTTAAGTACGGTTTCGTAAGGATTACAATACTTATGCAGAATTATTCAAAACTCAACGTTCAATATGTGAGAGGAAGTAACAAACCAGAAACGAAACAAAATCAGAGAAAAAAGTATGACTGGAAACCAAATCGGAATCGGCTGGAAGATTAACGAATTTAGAGACGTGACAAACCAATAATAATAAAATCTCTTTATTTAGTGATAATTCACATTAGTTCTGTATGTATACGCACTGTTTTCTTCTCAATTACTCACACTTCTTAACATTCACAATTATACGCGTTTGTGGGCGCTGTTTTGCCTGTAGGATGCTATTCGTTTGCACTGTTTTTTGGTTTACGCTTGGAAAATATCAGTGTATGGTTATTATTTAGTACATTAAGGCTCATTACAACAACATTTACAACTTAAAAGAAGGTATTCCGAATTTTGAATATCCATTTTTCACCCAGGATTTGAACCTGTCACCTACCAACTGAAGGAGAAAATGCTAACCATTCACGTTACTGGAGTATGACACATTTATTTAAAATTTCAGTTGAGTACGAAGATCATGTGGCAGTTTACGAGCTCTTAAATTATGGACATTTTGTTTATATCTGGCGCAGTTGACAGCAATGGAAGCTCTGCAGCGTGATTGCATACCGAACGTTACTCGACTAAAACTTTAGATAAGCATATATATATATATATATACATATCGTTTTATCATTTACATGCATATTATTTGCAACAAAACTAGAAATTTTGTACCCTGGGGATTATCCTCGGTTGTGATATTTTGAGATTTCTAACGAAACCCTAGTGTTCTAAATCTTAATTTTGTTCACAGACGAAGTCTTTTCTCTCGGGGAAAAATCTTTCGTCAATAACATGTTCATATTTGGAGCCACGACAACCCATAAAATACGTAGTCACTTGCCGCCCAACAACTGTCCTTCATAAATGCAAAAGCAGATATTATTAGTGATTACTAAATCAGGATATATCTCTTATAACTCCAAATGAACAGCTAAATGTATCGCCTTTTTCTGTAGAAGGTTATTTCCAGATTTTCTCAACGCTGTTCTTTTCTCTGTTTGTCATATGGTATGATTTCAGTACGATGGATTTCCATCTCATATTTCCCAAATTGTACATCATTTGTTGAACTATACGTTAGTGCATCGAAGGATTCTTACATATCCACCGGAATTCCTCGATTTATCTAGCCGAGATTTATTCTTGTAGGAGACCCTCAAATCCATGGTCTCTATGAGGTCTGTTTAATCTGACTACAACTTTATCGCAGTTTCAAACGTCCACTAAATGGCAGGCAATTTTTAAAGGCAGTTATAATCAATACGATACCCATATTAACATTGTGAATCATACATAACTGTGGATGCTAAGAGATAAGAACTTTGAGCACTTGTTATAATTTTTAACGCGTACACTTAAAGTCAGAGTATAAATTAACATTAAAAAAAAAAAAATTCCACCTATTATTGGCTTATCATTTCTGCATTTTCTTTATCTGTCAGATGGTAGTTCTTGATTTTCGGTCATATATTCATATTTAATTTTGTTTTGGCTTTATGCTTTCTTCTTTCCCATAAAAATTTGTACTTTAAGTTTTAAAGCATCCTGTGTGGCCAAAGAACTGTTTAAAATGGGTTTCATGGGCTCAATTCAAATACGTTATTATAAATTTTGTAGGCCAATTGAGCCATGATTGTACGTTATACAGAAAACATTAAAAAAGCAAAATGACATCGTGAGTAACACCTAACATTCTGACCAATACAAAGTGCTACTAGTGCTCGGTAAATAGGAGATGTCGGTTTTGAATATAGATCATATTCGTCGGAGTAGTTGTTCAAAGTTTTACATGATTTTCTCCGAAGCTCACATTAATCCGAACTTAAATTCTTTAAAAAGCATCCACTCGGAGGACATTTTCCCCGGGCTTAAGTATTTCACATAAGAAAATGAATGAGGGTTTCGAAGATTTTTAGCCTTATCTCTGCAGTGATTTCCAGTAGAAACTTGAAACTTAAAAAATATATCTGCTCTTAAACCCTAATTAAGGTAAAAAATGAATATCTTCCGATATTTGATTATTATAGTAGTGAAATTGGGGAGGGTACTGACTGTTTTGAATCAAAAATGCCATATCTCAGCAGAGTTATACTCTCTAACGGAGAGGTTTGGAAATTCACAATTATTGGCATTCACTAAAATATCATATTAATTAGATGAGTGTTTTGGGGTTTTCCAAAATTTTATTTTGGAAGCCTGTAAAAGGACAATGCTGTTAATCCCTGAGCTAAATTCTTAGGAATTCGCAAGCTACAAATTCCATGCAGTGGTTTCCAATAGAAGCTTGAAACTTAGCCAAATGCTTTTCCTTAGGCCCAAATTAAAGTTAAAATATGATGATCTTTGGAAATTAACCATTAAGCGTGTGATAGGGAGTGTCAAATTTCTTGAGCCTTATCACATCTCTGTAATGCTTTTCAGTAGAAGCGTGAAACTTTCAAAAATGTCTTCTCTTAGTCCTTAACTAATGAAATAGATAAAGATTTTCTGAAATTCAATTCTTAAAAGGGTGAAAATCGCATTTCTGGATGTTTCCTAACATGCTTTATTTTTTAAATAGAATTCAACCAAGCTTAGTTTTCATCAAAACTCAAAATATATAATCCCTTGTCAACGGGTCAAATTAATAGACTTTGTTTCAATTTTTCTTTTTTAATAATTTTTACGCGCGAAAAATGGATAGAACTGCTATTATAATATAAAATTTAAAGTAAAATAACATTTTCATCACGTTCTGTCATGTATGCATATTTGTTAGCCAAAAACTCAGTAATGTATAGTGAAATTGATCAACTGTTGAATATGAAGTATACGTTGGGATAAGTTCAACCCAAAAATTAGAGAGCTATGCGTTCGCAACTAGTATCGAACTTATAACAGACCATAATCTTTTTATTTACTTGCAAAAATCTGTATCTCATATTGCATCGTTCGGTACTAACTTCTACTTTGGGGTACTTTCCTCGTTGGGATACTAATTTAGAGTAAAAAACATAGTTGCTGTTTAACAGATTTTTCTACGGTCTGCGTAGCTGAATCTTAGCAGTGGTATGTCATTAGACCCATCGCTCTCTCTTTCTGTTTTCTACGCAATCAACCAACTCTGCATTTTAATGTGTTTGAGACAGGTGTTTCTTTAGCAATCGAGTTTTGTGAAAATGCCAATGTATGTGGGTTATATGCGATGCATTTGAATGTATAATATCAATGTGGAATTATGATTTGATTGATATTATTATATATATACATAGCTATTAATTGTATGTATTACACATATTTACGATTGAATCTCGAGACTTCACCACATGGTCATCAAAAACGCATTTAAAAGAAATATTTCTAAAACTTTAGAAAAATGGCTACAGATGTTTTTAAAAAGATGTATTTAATGTGACTAGATAAATTCCCTTTTTTGTACGTTTCTATTATTTTAGAAAGATTAAGCATCTTTACGATTTCTCTCTGATTTCTCATTAACATTCAAATTCTTTTCGGTCCAATGCATATTATTTTTAATACTTCTTAATTAATTCTTCCTAAACTTTTATTTTCAATTTAATTAAATTCTATTTTTAAATTCTCTTATTTTTTTATCTTCATCTTAATAAATCTTTCACAACTCTTGACTTTTTTTTTTTTTTTTTTAGAGAAAAACTTATACTCATTGTTAAACCTTTGTACTTATGAGAAAATTATGCTTTAATTAATTCTCAAAAAGTATTCAAAAGTTTAATTTTTTTAAATACTTAACAACTTCTTTAAACATTTAAGTAGCTTTTTTTTAAGTCTTTCTCCTTAAGTCTATTCAAAACATTTTCTTTTTTCATTAACACTATCTAAGGAATCAAAAGAAAGTGCCTTCGTGAATATTGATAAAAAAAAATAAAACCAGCTTAAAATGTTTTAATAGTTTTATTAAAAAAAAGAGAGAGAGAGAGAGAGAGAATTAGCCATTCATGCTTGTATATAATAAACTTAAAGTGTTTTAATTAAATATTGGTTTGTGTAACATAAATACTGAAGTTTATACAAAATAAAATTATTATTTGATGTTTATAATAGGTAATAGTTGGAGAATTGATGTCATTTAATAATTTTTTTAATGAAAGCTTATAGTGAAACATAAATGTAGCATTTGGAATACATACATACATATATATATATATATATATATATATAATTTTAACTAATAAAATAATTGAAGAAACCATTTAATTATATCAGTGACATTTCGATACATTTTTTCATAAGAGATATAGAGAATATTACTTAGATAATTTTAATAATTCAGTACGCGCTGCAATTATACCATAAATATAGCAAACATTTTTTTTTCTTAAAACTAAGAAAAATATATATATATGTTTCAAATTTCTACAGACTTTAGTTTGATCGTGTACATTACAAAATACAGAGTAATTTAAAATAAATGCCAGGACACCTTTGCTATTCAAAATGTAATCAATGTATTTATTCAAAGAACATATATACATATGAAGTTTTTCTGATCAAAATGTGAATGTACGTTACACGGTATACATAAAATCTGTAATAAAATTCTTAGCAAATATTGTGTAGCTTGTCTGTATCGATGCTTTAGATAGCGGTTATAATATGAACTCTTAAATTAGTCTTCTCCGGTGGACTTCGAAGCACATACATTCTGTCCTTTGCGGATTCCCAAAAAAGTCGTTCGCGGTTACATCTGGTAATCATAATGGACAATGTAACAGCTATTCATCTAAAGCAAATATGTGGCCAATCCACTGATATGGTAACTTCCGATTGATGTTGTAACTCACTTCAATCATAAAATATCGTTATGCATCGTACTTTATCCTCTTGCAGAATAAAACGACACATGATATTGTATCTGCAACAGAAGCCATAATTGGTCTGTGCACCAAAAATTTTAGAATCAGAGAGAGAAAATGTAAGCAGTTTTTGAAACTTCTGAAACTATCGCTATTCCAGTGTTTATTTGATTTCTAAAGGCCAATGATAACAAAGATAGATCCAAGTAAACAGTTATCGAAACTATTTAGGTCGAAATTCAGCTTATCAATTCAGTATTAAAGGCAAAATTGTACTAATCCCGTGATCACACTTACACACTTACACACTTACACACACTTCATCCTAGGTGGATTTAACAAGGATTTTTCAATAAGCAATAAAACTTATTTTACTGTAGCGAAACCGCTTATCATAACAATTTTTTCTCTAGAATGAAGAAATGTTGCTGTCTGTATTAATAAAATAAGTCGATAAATGGTGCATATAAGCTGATGTGGCAGATGTTGCGTGACTAAATACAAGCTACTGTACGAGAGAGAGACCACGACTACGAGCTGAGATCGTCAGAATGGAAGCGTCCTTGGAACAGCGTTGAGCTATCAAATTTTAAGTTTGTTTTCAATACTTTTAACAGGATACATGAGGCTTTTTAGGCGGAAGCAATGTTGAGAGCAAATGTTTTTCGTTGGCATAAAACTTTTAAAAAAGGACGGTAAACTGTGGAAGAAGACATTATTTGCCAACACGTTGTAGAACCCGGTACAACTGTAAATGGCTCCTATTATGCAGATGTTTTACGTAGAATGGTACGGGAGGTTAAAAAAAAAAGTGCTGAAAAATAGGTTATTATTGCGGCACGATAATGCAAAACCACATACTATTGGTTCCGTATGAGACGTTTTACAGAAGAACAACGTAAAGGTTCTACTACCCTTCCATATAGTCCTGATTTCGCATAGGGCGATTTCTGAGTGATTTTTGAGCTCCAGAAATTACTAATATGCCGCCATTTTAAAAGCAACAAAGCATGGGTAAAAGCTGCGGAGGCAGTTTAAAAACAACTCTCAATAGACGGACTTTTACATGCGTTTAAGAAATGGACAGAACGTTGGGACAAATGCATCACGTTCAATGGTAGCTACTTCGAAAAGGACCGTGTAAGGTATGACGATTATAGTTAATCTGTTTTCTGTATATTGAACAGTCTTCATATTTTCAAACGAATACTTCTTTTCTCTAGGTGGATCAGATTGACCCATACCATGCATACATCTAAAAGGTTGGAAGAGTTTTCAAACATATAAAATTTTTAGCTATAAAATTGTTTAGAATTAAACACACATGTACATGCAAACTTTAGTTACAACGTTATAGTAATTTATATTATTTTTAAAATTAAAATCATTAACAAAAAATTACAGTACCAGAAAAAAAAAATCTTTGCTCTTGAGCGGCATAAATAAAAAATGTACATGGCAATTGCCGTTCCCGCGATAAAAATGTGTCGAACCCCAGTGATGACACGTGGTGTTAGTCGATCACAGACGACCTTTCCCTATTCTATCAATACTCAGTTCACCTCGTGGACTTTTAGAGTAAGACTGTATGCTCTTTTCTCTCGCCAGCCAGTAGTTCGTTCGTTTGTTAAAAGTTTGAGAACCTACATCGGTATTCCCACTCCACACAATGGGTCGGATTAAGCGTAAAATGTGAGAGAAATACCCTGATTTGATTCTGATAGAGAATGGAACTCTGTGATTGCTGTAGCCAGAGATCTGGCAGATCATTATAGATGTAGCCAGATGTAGAAAACCATTACAAGGTCAATAAAATGTAAACTTTTAAGTCGAGATCTTAACATTCAAGTGGTTTATTGTGAATATTACATTGCAGTCAGCATTTTGTCATCTTACCTTTACATTTTATTACCATGTGCAGCCATTTAGGCAGGGATACATCTGCCAGATGGCTACATCTGGCTACATCTAGAATGATCTACCAGATCTCTGGATACGTCAATCACAGAGTCTTATTCTCTAGCAGAGTGAAAGCAGGGTATTTCTCTTCCATTTTAAGCTTAATCCAACCCATTGTGTGGAAGGGAAATACCGATGTAGGTTCCCAAACTTTTAAAATATAAACGAAATTCTGGCTGGCGGGAGAAAAGAGCTTACAGCCTCACTCTAAAAGTCCACGAAGCGAACTGAGTGTTGATAGGATAGGGAAAGGTCATCTGTCATCGACTAACACCACCACGTGTCATTACTGTGGTTTGACACATTTTAGTGGCGGGAACGGTAACTGACATGTAAAAATTTTTTGCCGCTCAAGTGTAAAGGTGTTTTTTACCGGCACTGTACTATATCAAAGAAACAAAAAAATGTTTCATATCTTCCATTATTTAAAGGTCCCCTTTTAAAACATATCGAGAAAAGGAAAAAACAGAATTTTCTAAGAATCCAAAAGATACGTTTTATCCAGTACTTTGTGTGATTCTTCGAACATTTGTGAAAAAGTATCTCATGGGAATTACACTCAATTTATACTCTATATAAAACTTACAAGAATATATAAGTTAAAAAAAAAATCTATTAGTCCTAATTTGGTTGGTAGTTTTAAAAACGAGCACATTTATATTCAATCTATCGGCACACCTTTTTTAATAGCTTAAATTGCAAGGTATAAAGGTGCTGACACGTGTATATTGAATATAGTTTAATTGAATTTATTAAATGTTTAGATTATAAAACTCAGTAAAATTTATTTCAATTTATCTTTAAAAATCAATTTATATAGAAATATAAAGTAATATTTTCATCGCTAGAAGAAAAAGAAAAAAAAAAAAGCCTACACATAATTAAAAGGGCTCCACCCCCCCCTTTTTTTTTTCTTATAATTAGACCTAAATATAGGTTTTTAAAGTTTGAAGATTTTAAACGAACAGATACATATTTAATTTACAGAAAATAATATACCTTTTAATTTCATTTAGCTCAAAGCTTTTCAGCCCGATATCGGGCCGTCCTCAGAAGTTGAAAGTTTTTTCTATGCTTTGTACTTGACTGCTGTTCCTTTAAAATTTGGCTCCATCTGCTATCCAAATTCTGATTAGGCTCCACGTCATTACAACTGTCAGGATTCGTTAGTATTTCGCAAGTTTCGCGCATTCTAGCACAATCACGGTTATGGTAGTTAGCTAACTTTTTAGTACTATTGAAATCAATATTTATGTTAGAAATCAGGTTAGTTTTAGTGCTGTTGTTACTTTTCCTAGTTTAATATCGTTTTTGTGTTCATTAATCCCGTGTTTGATTGGTCTATTGGTCATTCCTACCTAAACACCATTTTTATTTTCATTGTCTTTAAAATTAATCTGATAATTTTCGGAGGTATCTAAAATATTATTTTTACATTTATAATTTCTTATATGTTAAAAAATATATGTGTTTGGTTTTATTGGTATGTTGATGTTATGTTTAGCAACTTCATTTTTTTGTTTTAAGAGCGGCACCTTTATCGAATGGTATAGAAGTAGTGTATTTCATTATGTTATTATGTATTATATTTTATTTTATTTTAGGTACATTTAAAGCAATACTAAATTTGTTTTTTAAATTACAGAAAAAAAATATTACAGAGAAATAATTATTTTAATTGCATACATAATTACTATCCAAACAAATTAAATAATTACTTCTCCAATCAATACAGCTTCTTGAAAAATTATCGTACAGGATTCCGATGCTATTAAATTATCACAGATGTTCCAAATATATCACACAAATGTAAAATATATGTTCTAAATATACTTCATCTTTAAATGCAGATTCTAAATGTTAATCAATATATATTTTTCTTCAACAACGACTTGTTTTATATCTTTCTGTGCACGAAAAAGAAAAAAAAGATCAGCTGCTGTCTAATGTTAACAAGCTAAAAGATGTTACATAATTTATACATATTAAAACTAAATCAGGAAGCTCAAACCAACATTTAAGTACACCTACTAACTATTTTACACTTTGGTTTATTCTTTTTATTTATTTATTTATTTTATTTTATTTTATTTTATTTTATTTTATTTATTTATTTATTGTTTGTTTTTGCTGTATTTTAATTTTTGTTATTCAAGGTTTTGTTTGTATATTTATTTTATTTATTTTTATTTGATTATTTTATTTTACTTATTTTGCTATTAAAGATGCAGATGAAAGATTGCAGGGATGGATGATTGTAAAATTTAATTGTTTGAATAATTAAACCCACAATTTAATAAACAATAATTATTGAATTTTTGTGATTTATAGAATGTGTAGGTTATATATTTATATATTTCTATTTGAAATATTTTATATTTTCTATAACTTACACACACACACACACACACACACATATATATATATTAGCTTTGTTTTAATTATAAAATAAAGTAAAAATAAAATGTTTAGATAAATAATAAAAAAAAAAAAAAAAAAAAAAAAAAAAGATTCACTTTATTTTTACTTTATTTTATAGTTAAAACAAAGCTAAAATTTATTTTTTGTGTTATGGAAAATTACAAATATTACAAATAGAAAAATTCTAAACCTATATATATATATATGTGTGTGTGTGTGTGTGTGTGTGTGTGTGTGTTTTAATTCAAGAAAATTAAATAATTATTATTTATTAAAATTTTCAAATTTTGAATTGAATTATAAAATAAAGTAAAAATAAAATAAAAAGTCCAGATTAAAGACAAAAAAATCCCGTACTCAGCATTAAACCCAGGTCGTCTGAGTGAGAGCCCCTTGCTCTACCATGCACGCCACTGTAGCGTTGACTGGTTTGCGAAATAACTTGTACTTAAAGATTACTGAAACTTTAACGACTTTTTTCTCGAAACTGTGTAGCTAGTGAGTGCTACTACTTTAATATGTTGTTACCTTCATAGTATACTACAATTCTGCGCAATTTCGTCCCGATCTGAATTTTCCATGTCGTGACCTCTCCTTGTAAGTGTAGTCCATTTTTAGACTAGATCTAAACGCCAACAATCTACGCTCAATTATTCTCCCATCCTGTTACTCATATTATTATTCATTATTAATCCATTCTATAATTTTTTTTTCAACTATTGCAAATCAACAGAATTATGTATGATTTGAAATACAACCGGTAAATTCTTTCTTTCTTAATTTCCCTATAAAGTAATACACTGTGTTCCTAAAAACTTTTTCAATGGTTAATCAAGTATTTCTTTAAATGATATGATTGAAAATTATCTAATGCAAAATTATTCACTTGATAATATTCAATATTAATAAGCTAGAGCTCTTTTTAGAATAATAAGCTCTTTTTAGATTAATATTTATATGATCTATAATTGCGTTGGCGTTTTGAGTAACCACCTTCCCAATTTAATTTAATCTAATACTTTAATTACAACATTGATATTTAATTATTACTTTTAATTAATATCATTACTTTAATATAATGATGCTTTCCAAAATACTGAAATTTGACATAATGTTAGCGATTATTAAATTTACAGATAAAAATTGTCTTTAATTTATAGACGACCAATTTTTACGTAACTATCGCTATAAGGTTTATCTTAAATTCAACTGAGTATAATTCAGCTCTGTAATTAATTCTTGCTGAACAAACAGGATTAATAATCATTTATCATTTCTCACATGTTACATTAATTAATTAGTAGGTTGAATGGTTGGCTCGATTCAACTTAATGTATACATTCAGGGAATTAAACTATGGCTTGATGTCCTTATCGCCTCATGAAATTCATGTCTGCTGTGTAATAAAGCTTCCGTATGTAAATAGGATAATATACAGAGTACGGTGTTCGTAACAATGTATATTAAGGTTAAGTAATGCTCAACACGATTCTGAATTGCAGAATACATCTATTAAAATTTAACTAATAAACATTTTCTTTATGCACATATGTATTTACAGAGTTTAACTGTATACTACTGGAAGAATTGAAAAGCCAAGTCGAAGCGCTCTGAATAAAAAAAATTAATAAACATTCATGATATATTAGAAATTGAATTTAAAGCAATTTTTAATGTATTCAGTCAAATCATTTATTTTTTTCCCATTAAATAAGCAACATTTTGCATATATTATTTTTCAAGATTCCTTTCTAGACATGATACAGTCGGCAGCAAAATTATTGAAGCATACATCCACATTTTTTTTTCTTTTTTTTTTTTTTTTTTTTAGTTTGATCGCTAATTTTTATCGTTAACTTACTTTTCTATAAACAGCATAAGACTAAGATCATGACTAGACAAATATCTACTTAACAAAACAGTATTAAGTGCTTACCTTTTAAATAGGAATTATTGCTAGTGCTTCAATTGTTTTGCTACCGACAGTAAGATTTCTTTTTTGTCAGCATATTACAATTCTTGACATCATTTTTTCTTAGTTCAAGCGCAGCAAATGAACTTTAAAAGAAAATTAAAATTTTAAAAAATAATAATAATACCTAATAAAAGAAATCGTTAATGAAGATAAATTAACAAACATCCAAGTAAGAAATGTATAATAAATATTTAAAAAAAAAGTAATAATGTAAAAAAACTAATGTATAACAATTAATATTCAAAAACAAAGTAATATTTTAAAAAACTAATCTAAAACAATTGTAATCTTTCAAATGAGATCTTTTATTTAACTTTGGCACCCTTAATCTGCAAATTTGTAGCTTAGGGTTGCCAAAGTTTGGAAGCTCTAACTTAAATAAGAACAGATTTCTAAAACTTTAGGAAATATTTATTGATTTCTAGCGCAGAACGAACTTCTCGAAAGTTCCATAAATAACTAACAAGAGTATAAAAAAGAAGAGTCATTATTTATGACTGTAGACTAGAATTTTCCTATTTATTTATGTGCTATTTTCTATACGGTATTACAGTATTAGTAGAAATAGGTGGCAGTTTTTACATTTCCACAAAGGTGGGCGTTGACTTAACGTCAAACTAGGCAATTTGGCATCGAAATTTGGTGAAAAGCAATACTTTAGGATTTCAAAATTTTGAATCTCTAACTTCAATAGGAGTCGAGTTTTGGAATTTTTCGGAATGATTCATTGGTTTTCAGAGCAGAACTGCCTCAAAAATTCTATAAACTACTGACAAGACTCTCGGTGAATTCAAATTATATTCAGACTACGAACTGTGATGTTGATCATTGTTCCTGAATTAGCGAAATTCTTGCTCTGTAGTGCATTTAATCCTGTTTGCTTGACTTGTGCAGTACGAATAACTGTTCTATTGGATTATTTCGAGACTATTCATTTATTATTGATTTTTGTGATCCAAAAAACAGTTTTATTCAACTATTACCAGAATATTCCTTAAATAAACCGCATTCGTCAACTAGAACCTGCTTATGTCTATACAAATTATTTTCTACATTCTAAAATGTCGACAACTTTCATAACAATATCATTAACGGCTCTATCATTACTTTCTTTTGAAATATCTATGACGATAATACTTCCTTATACTTTGTACGTTTATAATGTTATTTTTAAATTCTTTGAGACTTAGATTTTAAACCATAGTTTAGTTACGATATAAAAAGTTATGTAATTAGCTTTATAAAATAATTTAAACCGATGTTGAAAGATTTAAATAAACATGAGAATTACATATTCAAAAAATTATATATATCGAAATATATTCATTTGAATATATCAACCGGAGTTGTCAGGTTCTTAAGTCCTCTGTATAATTTAGATGTGAATTTAGCTTTAATGCATAGACCATAAATTTCGTTGACAATATTTATTCAAGAATGTAAGATTCAGTCTTGAAGAAACTTTATAAGAAAAGAAAAATCTGTCAATATCTCTTGTTACGTATTTGCAACTACTTTCGAAACGAAAAGACATAAATCAGACAGATTTCTCACTTAAGTAGGACAATATTTGCTGAGCGTTCATCAAATCATGCGCACAAGAATGTCAAACTGATAAGCAGGTACAGTACATTTTTCACCGTGAAAGGATGTTGTTTTATTTCAAAAATGTCAGTTCATGTAGATTAAAAAATAAATTTTTTAGTTGCAAAAACATTTTTATCTATCATGTTTCTTCAAAATGCAATTTATCTTTCAGGAATATTTATAAGATCGAATAAGAAATTTGCAGAATTTTGAGAATGTTTTCAAAATATTAGATATCGGAAAGTACTGATGAATGTATTAATTTATGATTTACACATATTACACACATAACATCACAGACTTGTATTCGTCCCCGAAGAACGCTTGTAAGCCTACAGCATATATTTCACTACATGGCGCACTCAATACTAAAGTTCCTATTTAAAGAGTAACGAAGACTGAGTATTATTTTCATTGGGTCCAATTTTCATCTGATTACACACATGTAGAAGTCATTTGGCGTATGTAGTTAGGCTATGTCGACGATATCAAACTGGTCGTTCATAAGTGGCGCTTCTCGCAGCCGCCAGAGTATTATGAGACCAAGATACCCAAACTGATTCATCATTGGGACAATTATTTCAATATGTATGGAAATGATAATTAAAAAAAAGTAATATTTAAGTAATTCCTTTAATTCCGATTCACATTTTATAAATTGCTTTTTTATTTATTTAGTTAGTTAGTTTCAATTATGTGCATAACTTATTCATATGTCCATGTAGCGTCTTATAATAAAGATTCTAGATATTCTGTTTGGTGAAATTTTGACATGCATATGCTATGATTTGATGCATTTAGAATATCGTTCAGAAAGTTAATAAAAGCCTCACTACTTGTCGTCCGACATTCAATGAAATTGAACGTGTATAATTTTTATTTTTAATAGACTCACATGTAATGTTTCGTAGCATAGAACCTAAGATAATGGTTCTATGCTACGAACCTAACCTAATTTATGTAGCATAGAACCTAAGATAAAGCCTTCTCGTACAGGGGAAATTTCAAGCTATCACAGTGCCCCCTATCGCCCAATATGCCGCTATTACAGTCGACTGACTAAGAATATGATTCGACAAGGATTTATTTAACAAAACCATATGAAGTGTAATTTTTTTACATAGGAATTTTTGCTAGTGTTCGGACACTTTTGTTACCGACTGTACAGTATTGGTGCGAAGGTTAATCAAATGACTACGCAAGTGCCGTAGGTCTGGTTTGCATGCCTTCCATGGGGTTTTTCTAAAGTGTTCTAGCCCAAGTATTCGTGCTTGTTTTGACCAAAACCACAAAAATCTCCGAGTGGCTAGGCTTACGAGCGTGACTGAAAATTGTGCTTTGTATTTCCCGTCTAATAGCTAAGAGAGACGACGTTTACAACCATTGTTGGGATACTTGTCACAAAACGACAGACCAGCATCATTTGAAAAATGCGCAAGATCTCATAAACCTATAAAACCGTCGAAATATTTTACGAATCCATTTACAGTTTACAACTTTTACTTTCTTCTTACTTTCTTCTATTAAATGTTGAAGAAAGTGAAAAGACACCTGCTGTTATTTAAGCGTACAAAAAGAGTTATTTTAACTCTCTAGCTTACAAGATATAATTGCGGACGCCAAATAAACTTAACCCTATAAGCGTTAAGCCCGTCTTTTTCCGGCATGCATAGTCAAAATAAAAGGCTGGTGTATCTAAATTTTGAAATATATGTTGATTTTTTCAAGAAAATAAGATTAATAAACATGTGCAGTATACAGTATTAAATTCTCGTACTTATACTGTGCATAGTATTAATTTTATGAATCATTAAACGGATATACCGAATAAAATCTTTTTGTAAAAAAAATAGAACCGACTCCAAGAAATGGGTATGAAATGAAATAGTAAATTGCGCCTAAAAGTATAAAATAATTTCCTTCGCCAAACCACCTATAACACTACAATTAATCATAACTTTTGAAGTCGGCGCAAAATTAAATAAAATTTAATTAGTTTTTAAAGGTCTGTTTCTAGATCGGTAGCAACAAATGCTGTTGTCTCGAATGATCCATTTTCATGTTTCCTTTATTATTTTATCACTGTATACAATTGGTTTATTAGTAGTATCTACATAGAACAGGGAACATTCCTTACAATGCGGTATTTATGTTTCTACGAAGTTAGAGTTTCCTTTGCAAATTTGGTATAACTTTGATAACTATCATACTTGGTGGCTTTTGGATTTGGCGATCAAAACATGTACGCAAGATGTATATTTTCATAATATATATTGTACGATGTATTGTTTCATATTCTTGATTACTCTCTTAATATACCTTATCAAACTAATCATGATATCCTAATGAAATTAAATATGTTTGCCAGAAAATTTTGCGATTTTTCTTTCACCAAGGACGTCGGATACCAGGATCTTCGCCAACTTTTGCTGCTTACGAAATCTTATTTGTTTTCTTGAATCAAAGTTGTTTTCGGCTGCGTTTTGCAGGTGACAATGTGAGATGTGTATATTGAATAGGATTTGATTTTTGTATTGAATAAAGTTATCAATTTTTATTTAATTTTGCGCCGACTTCAAAAGTTATGATTAATTGTAGTGTTTTAGGTGGTTTGGCGAAAGAAATTATTTTATACTTTTAGGCGCAATTTACTATTTCATTTCATACCCATTTCTTGGAGTCGGTTCTATTTTTTTTACAAAAAGATTTTATTTTTCTCTTTTCAGTGAAAATTTATTCATATAGCAGAACATCAGAAGACGTTCGACGGCAGCTTCACAAATCACAACTTCCAAGAAAAGTGACATAACTCAAAAAATGGTTTATGTCACTAAAAAATACATGAAATACACCCAATGTGAACAAAAAAGTTACATCTCCATCTAGAAAGTTATCCACTCGAGAGACAGTTGTGCCAGTTTTATTCTAGTCAAGTTATTTTTAAGTTGATTTTTCTCAAATGCTGCATTTTTAAGTTGTGACACTTTTCTTGCCTTTATCGGATATGAGCAAAAAACTATCTGTTGAATGAACATATGTTAAGTTAAAAAGTCTTTAGAAATGTAAAGGACGGATACGCTGTATTAGTGACCAAAAATTCTGTTAGGCATATATATTGAACTTTACACTGAATACGTGTCACCCGCTGTGCTGCAAATTGCTCAGCCTAAAGTTCAAACAAAGAGCAAAATATGCATTGCAGCTAACGGACAGAAGATTCAACATCGATACTTACATACTACTTTTACCAGTGTAGCTGCATGCGCTCAGCAGCTAGAGTGAGAACAGACTTTTGTGAGTATACTGTAATTTGTTTATATCTTAATGAAATCATAATGAAACCTATTTTAGGATAAGATCAATACAACAAAAAAGTATTAAAATTAAATCATCTCTTACGAAGTTAAAAGCTAACAAATTTCAACAACAACAACAATGAGAAACATGGTTTGTTTTGTGAACCTCTTCCTTTATGAAGTCGGTTTAAAACGTCTATGCGTTAATCGATGTGACCGCTTACAATAACCATACTTTGAATTTTACATAGCATAAATGTCACCCGCTACGCTACAACATATACCCATACACTACAAAAAATGTCGTTTAAGTGTGCACAAAATAGGAAATTGTGAACAAACAAATGCACGTTTTAAGCGTTCTGTTTTTAGCATAAATGTCTAAACTGTCTTTTCGTAATAAATCGATGATGCTCTGCAATTTTATAATTCACTTTTTTCCCTTGTCTTGAACCGTTTCCGAGATAGGAACTCTAACTCTACTGTTTTCCACCAGCATGTGACCGCTTACAGTAACAGTACTTTGAACCACAGAGTATACGTGTCATCCGCTACGCTGCAAAGTGTGCAACGTAGTTCAACTATGCACAATGTAGGAAATTGCGAACAGACAACTGCATGTTTTAAGCGTTCTATTTTTAGCAGTAATGTCTAAATTCTGTCTTTTTGTAGTAAATCGAGGGTGCTCTACAACTTTGTAATTAACTTTTCTCCCATCTTGAACCGTTTTTGAAATATGAGCGCTAATTCCGCTGTTTTTCACCAGATGGCGTTTTATTTTCTTTAGATTGCAAAAATATTACAATGGGATCTACATCAGACCAAGATCTTTACAACAAAACAAAAAGTATCAAGTAACCGTATTTTGAACTATATAGCGTATGTCTCACCAGCTACGCTACAACGTGTGCAATGTAGCTCAAGTGTGTATAGTGTAAGAAATTGCGAACAAACAAATGCCCGTTTTGAGCATTATATTTTTAGCATCAATGTCTAAACTATCTTTTCGTACTAAATCGATGATACTCTGCAATTTTATAATTCACTTTTCCACCCTGTCTTGAACCGTTTCCGAAATAGGAAAGCTAGCATGAATGTCTACACTATCTTTTTGTACTAAATCGATGCTACTTTTCAACTTTATAATTCACTTTTTCCTTTAGAACCGTTTTCGAGATAGGAAAACTAACTCCGCTATTTTACACCAGGTGGCGCAGCGGTTAAACCTTGTGCTGCATGGACCACTTTGCTATACTTACATACCATTTTTATAACTATAGCTGCAGCCGTTTAGCAGTTAAAAGAGTTGTGACTGACTTTTTTGGGCACCCTGTATTTTCTTTAGATCGTTAAGATATTACAATGGGACCTATTGCAGACCAAGACCTTTTCAACAAAACAAAAATGATCAAAATCGGAGCATCCGTTCAGAAGTTATGAGCTAACAAACATAAAAAAAACATACGGTTTGAATTGAGAACCTTCCTTCTTTTTTTGAAGTCGGTTAAAAACGGATCCCCGGTAATTTCTTCATCCCAGGTTAAACCAATTTTCCAGGTTTTCTGTAACATCATCTTTGGGCAAATCATGACTGGTGAAGTAAAACCAATTGGATCAAAAACTTTATGTGCCACTGATAGCATAGTACGTTTTGTTATTTTTTCCAGACTTACATCTTTCCTCCAGGATACATTGACCTTTAAAATGTCCGAAAATCTGTTCCAGTGTAATCCAAGTACAACAGCTTCTTTACCGTGTTCCGTGTCCTTTCTCTCTTCTGTATGTTCCCATCCTCTTAGGTCGAATCCACTTTTAGACATTAGGTTTTTAGAGCAAGTAATAAATCTCTTTAACTCTTCCTCCGTACGGACACTCGTAACAACATTGTCAACATAGAAGCTTCTCAACAATCTTTGCTTAAGCTCGGTGTCGTATTCTTCATCATTTTTAATATGGTATTCTATTACTGAAGCTAGCAAAAAAGGTGAACTCTTGACTCCAAAAACGGTTCTAGCATGACGAAATATTCTAAGCTCACTTTGTTCTGGATTGCTCCACCAGAGGAAACGTAAAAAATCCCGATCTTCTTTTCGGATGCTTATTTGCAAAAACGCTTTCTTGATATCAGCTAAGACACCAAATTTATTTTCTCTAAATCGCAAAAGTATGTCTGGAATTAATTCAATGAGATTTGGACCGCAGTGTAGACATTGATTCAAAGATGGATGGTTTTGGATTCTTGCTGATGCGTCAAATACTGGACGAATTGGAGTAGTGCTATTCTCCTTTATAACTGGTCGATGAGGTAAGTAGTGTCCATAAAAGGACCTTTCACATTGAGGAACCTCTTCAATAATTTTGTCGCCATGCCATCCTAAAAGTACTTCCTCATATTTTTCATAAATATTACTCGCAAGTAGTTTTTGTGTGACATTGGTTAACCTTTTCTTGGCTAAACACAAATTATCAGGTAAAGGTGGTTTATCTTCAGCCCATGGGAAGGATATTTCATAACGACCGTCTTTATTCCGTGTTACTGTCTGTAGAAAGTGTTCTTTTACTTGAAGATCTATTTCCATCTTAGATAGCTTTTCGATTGGATCACTTATTCCAAGTCAATCTAATCTCCATAAGTCGGAAATTTCTGCTTCTTTTACAAACATGGAAATAACTGATAGCGCTAAATTTTCTTTAGATGAACTTTCTTGAGGAACTTTTCCCATTAATGTCCAGCCAAAAAGTGTTTCCATTGCAACTAGCCCAGAAGACAACACTTCTCTTCGACCTGTCAATAATTTACCGATTATATCGGCTCCAATCAGTACTTGAATAGATTCATCTGCATCGCCAACATCTGTCAAAACAAAGTCTTTCTCGGCCAATTCTTTCAGCCAAGAACCTTTTCCCACAGGTTTAACATTTTCACATATAATATTTTGATCCAAAACCTCAAAATTGTACCTGAATTTCCCTGTCAAATCTCTTAATCTTATTTTATAAAAGTTATGTTCATATTCTTTGGTTGAGACTCCGCCAAAAAGTGAATGTACAACCTTTTCTTTTTTAATGGCTGCATATTTCATTTCTTCTGCTAATTTCTTCAAAATATACGATCTTTGTGAACCAGTATCCAAAATCAGACCAATATCCTTTTCTTTATTATCAGAGACGACTTTTTCTTTGAGAGTTTGAAGAAATACCCTTGGATTTTTATTGAAATTGGCCATATTTACTTCACTTTCATTTGATTTTTCTTTCTCTTCCCTTTCATTTGTTTTGCCTTTATTAAGACTTTGGCACATCACGGTGAAATGTTTTCTATCACAGATAAAACACTTCAGGACAGCTTTACACTGTTTGGTAGTGTGACCTGACCCCAAACAGAGGAAACAGCACTTCTTATCCTTTAGGACATTCTGCTTCTCATTAAAACTCATCTTTCGTGCCGGAAAACAGTCTGAACTCATATGCTTTCCATCGCAAAACACGCAATTTTTCTTTAGATCCTGTTTAAAAGAAGTCGTTAATAAAGTAGAGGCAGTGGGTATAGGCTTAACAACATCAGTGTAAGTCCTTCTTTTTCTATAATTTCGGTCATCATTTTTCTTCGCCAGACCAAAACCGGCTACCGCCAAATTTATTCTTTCATCTCTTTCAACTTCACATTTGAGAAATTGCATCAAATTGTCCAACCGTTCTTTTGCATCAGAACTAGTAGAAACAATGTTACTTCTATTCCAAGCTTTCAAAAATTCAGCTGGAAAACAGGATTCTACCATAGGATATAATATAGAAGCGCATTTATCAGTAGTGACACCCAACGTTTCAAGAGCCCTTAAATATGATTCAAGTTTATCGTACAATGAAGTAAGAGAAAATTTTTCTTTCGTATGCGCAACTATAATTAATTTTAATAATTCTCTAACGTACACTTCAACTAGATCATCTCTTCCATAACGAGCTTTTAGACTCTCTATATCTTTGGAAAAGTTAGCGCCAGTTGGCGGAAAACTATCTACAACTTCTCGTGCTCTGGAACCAGCGACCGTTGCTTGAATAAGGTACTGGAATTTGTTTTCTGGAGGAATATCGTTATCTTTATCTATTTACTCAAACTGACTCCAGAATGGTAGCCATTCTTTTAAATCCCCATCAAATTGTCGGAATTGTAACTTGGGTACAGAAATTTTTCTTCTAGATGCATTATTTTCACTAACAGTTAAAACTGTGCTCACCCTGAATGTGTGCCTGGGACTGTATTCTAGCCAATTCCAACTGTTGGTCTAATTCCATCTTCTTTATCTCTAATTCTTGATTAAGCTTTTCTAATTCAATTTTTTCTTTTTGTTCAAGTTTAAGTTTTTGTTGCTGAAGATCTTTTTCTTGCTCGACTTTCAATTTTTCTTTTTCTTGCCTCTCAACAACAGCCGTTGATAGAATTTCTTGCACAAAACTGGGATCATTTTTATATTCGTTGCTATTCAAAATAATTTCCTTCAGGGTAGCAATAGTACATTCAGGAGGAATTATTTCTCCAAGCTCTTCCGCTACAAACTTCAGATCGGCTTTTCTAAAAACTTTAATTGCTTGAAACATGTTGTTTTACTTCGTCCTGTCGCACAGACGCCACAAAATGTTATTTAAGCGTACAAAAAGAGTTATTTTAACTCTCTAGCTTACAAGATATAACTTCGGACGCCAAATAAACTTAAAGCATACAAAAGAAGTTATTTTAAACTTCTAAGCTTTCTAAAAAACTAAATAAATTTCAATAACAACAAAATCTATTTGATGCTTTTATTCCACTTAAAAATTTGAATACTCAGAAAAAACAAACTAGATGCACGCACACGATCATCATCTGAATAATCTTTTCTTTTTTTTTACAATAACAAAAATACATCACGTGAGTTAAAAATATAAAAATGAGAGAATAAAATAAAACATGGACAATATCTAACACCTGCCTGTTTTCCTAAAACTTTTTTTTTCAAGATTACAGAGAACATTTTTTAAAGTTGCAGCATTGGAATTTTGTATTTTCGTTCAATTTAGTAAAACTCAGATCAAGATTAATGACAGTAAAATTGTGCCCTAAGAAAATCTTACCAAAAAGCATTTCTCTCCATGACAATTTCGCGGGCCGCGGTAGCCCAGTCGGTAGAGCGCCGGCCTCGTAATTGGAAGATTGCGGGTTCGGTACTCGAGCCGGCCAAAGACCGTCGTGTACACTAATAGTGGCTGGTGCACGTAAAATCTGTCGTGGCCGCAATGTCCTCCATGTTCCCATCAAAAATTATACCTCTGGGGGTCAACGAAGCGAGAGAGCCATCCCTTCCGTGAAGGATCAAAATTGTGATGGCATGTCTCCGGACCACTCTTAGGGGTGAGTCCCAGACCATCGCCAATTGCCCACCTGTGCAGCCTTAGTGCGACGTAAAATCCAACCAACCAACCAACCATGACAATTTCGCTACAGTTAAATGGCATATAATTACAACTTTTGCATCCTGGCAAATATTTAGAAAGAATTAATCAACAAATTCTACTAAAAGAAAACTGTCATTGTCTTAATTTATCTTTTAAGTATTTCTAGAATTCTAGTATGAATGCTAGTATCTAAATACATTAGTTTTCTCTTTGTATAAAACAAATTTAGTCCCAAAAATTATTAATTAACTTGCACTAAAGTGTAAATAAAAATTCTTTATCAAATGTTAACCCCTAATCTCTCCGTTTTCTTTGACTTATTCTGCCAAGTAGATTATTTATTAAAGCATCTCAGCGTGCTCGTGTAATATTCATTTATAATTCATTCTAAATAAATACCCTATGTAGTATTTCATAGATATTTCCCTCGAGTAATTTAGCTAGAATGAGATTATTAAGGGCGAAATAGTCTTGGGATTTTTCTGATGGACCCTGGGATACGAAATCATTATTAAGACAAACATAACGCATTGTTACATAAATGAATCATTCTTGAAGATACTTAGAGTTTTTTTTATGAGTACGATGAAAAAAGGAATGTATTTGCCCATTATCAAGCAAATAAGAATGATAGTAAAAAAAAAAATATATATATATATTGATAAAAAGTATTACTTTTTTTTTTTTTTTTTAATATAAAAGTAGAACTTTCATAGCAAAACATGTGTACATTCTTTTGTTATTTTATGTCTATTTTAAAAAAGAAATGGAGAAAACATATACTGCCTAATATTAATGTAAGACTTGGTGTAGGATTATAAAAACAAGGCAAATAACAACGTCTAGAACTCCAAAAGTAAATAACAGGAAAGCAGACAGCTGTTTCGGTAGCATTTAGCGTACCATCTTCAGTGCATAAAGAAATGAAAGAGAAGTGCTCTTATATATAGGAAAGGGAACGGATTCAGCTTAGGATGATCAGCGAATAGAATTATGCGGAATGTGGGTGATTGACCAATAGGAAATTACGTAACACTAGCTGTGAAAAATATGAAAGAAATTAAGGAACTGTGGACTGAATGTACCCCTTTTGTCTGATTGTTGAAAATTTTACATTCAGTCCACAGTTTCTTAATTTATTCCGTACTTTTCACAACTAGTGTTACGTAATTTCCTATAGATAAAACGCCACAATTCATCCTAAGTTGAATCCGTTCCCTTTCTTATATATATAAGAGCACTTCTCTCTCATTTCTTTATGCACTGAAGACGGTACGCTAAATGCTACCGAAACAGCTGTCTGCAGTCCTATTATTTACTTTTGGCGTTCTAGACGTTGTTATTTGCCTTGTTTTTATTATTATCTATGCTTATTTTTTCTAATTGCTAACTTTTTGGGGGTTTTCGTATTCTGACAAGTAGATTCTTTTTATTAAACCATTTCAGCGTACTCTTATAATAGTCATTCTTAATTTATTCTAAATAAATGTTTTATGTAACATTTAACAGTTATCTCTCTAGCGTGATTTAGCTAAAATAAAATTATTAAAGACAAAATTTCTTCGATGGACCTTAGGATATAAAATCATTATTAAGGAAAATACAGCGCATTATTTTATAAATCGATCTTTCATGAAAGTACATACTTATAGGATTTTTGCCAATACGAGGAGAATAGTGTATTGACTAAAGCAAAGTATCTTAAAATTTTCAAAAAATTTAGGATAATAAAAAATAAATTTAAGATAATAAAAACAAATCAGGATAATAAAACATTTAGCCTTTTTATTGAAGATACAAGTAGAGCTTTTCTGGCATCATATATTATATGTATATTTGTATGTATATATGCTGAAGAAACAGCCACACAATTTTGCTTTCACGATATCGGGTGGATTATTGATTTTTTAAATATAAACACGTTATACAGTGGATTTTCGGTCAGATTTATCACCAACCTAGTCAACATTTACAAAACATGTTCATATATGGGTTTAATTTTGCTTATATATTAGCTCATTATCTACTGGCTCTATGAAGTAGTAGCTTATGAGTTTCTTCGTGGCACCACAATCTTGTTGTGGGTTGTTGATGCTTCTGCGATTAGTGGTGTTAACTGTTGCTGCTATACATGGCCTATAGCTATGTATAAAAGTGCGCTTATCGCTTGTCTATACTTTGTGTTATTTGGAAGTAAATTTGCAGTAGATGTTGTTGAGTTTATATAATCTGAATTCACTGGAATGTTAGTGGGTATTGAACATTGTAAATTGACTTTATTACAACTAATTGTCTAGTTTTTCTTTTGATTAATTACGTAACACCCTTCCTTTAATTCTTCTATACTTATTCTCAGATAGAAATAAATCCTTCCAATTTTTCATTAAGACTTTTGATTGTTTCATTTATTCGTCTGTTTGTTCCGGATAAGCAAAAGTCGTCAACGTGTACTGTTATGTGTACTGGATATTTGCCTTCATTCTTCCTAAAAAGCATGGGTCTGCTATGCATCGAACAAATTACAATTCCCAGAGAGGTTCAAAACTTTTTAAATGCCAGAGTCGGGTACATTGTTTTATGAATTAGGGATAGATTTTGAAATAATTTTAGAAGAAAAAATAATAAAAATATAACTTTTTTTTTTTTTTTTTTACTTTACATAGGCTTTCACGTTCGTTATTTGTTTTTCTAAAAGGCTAATTAAATTTTTAAAATCCCATTCCTAATTCTTTTAAATAGGTTCTATTAACTATCCAAAAAAAATATTATGTATTTTCTTAAATATCTATAGAATTTTACCATTTAGAATGTCATGAATTCATGAAAAAATGCAAACTAAAAAGAAAAAATGCAAACTAAAAGAAAAGCAATTTAAAGATTTCAAATCTGTAAAAAAATATAAGGTATGTCCAGAAAGCAATGAGAGTAACTTTTATGCGTCAAGAAGAATGCCATAGGGCCAAGTTAACAGCATGTACAGGTTGTGGGAACTGTCAGCAACACAGTCTATTGTAAGTCGGTTAGTTTTTATCCTTTGTAATGCCCAGATCGCTCATGAAGCAGACACATGTTTGAATGTTGCGTTAGATTTTTAGAATGCAGCAGAGTATCGAGCTCGTAAAGTTTTTTGTAAAGTAAACCATTCGACTTCAGAGACGCTTGCTATGTTACAAGAAGACTATAGGAAGTACTCCTTTCCATGGCTTACGTTTTAAGAGGCACAAAGCCGGAGAGGACGTAGACGACGAAGAACACGCTAGGTGTCCATCAAGTTCTCGAACTTCTGACAACGTGGCTAAAGTTAAAGCGTTTTGGGCTATGATCGTTTGATGAGTGTCCGAAATATTACGGAGACGTCGGGACCTTACAAAATCTATTATGCAACAGTTCGTCACGAAGGAACTTCAAATGCGAAAAATTTGTGCGAAATACTTGATTCAGTTGCTAGCACAATACAGCTTCACAACGCTGCCCCAACCACCCTACAGTCCCGATCTGTCCTGCTGGACTCTTTTTTTCCCTCGATTAAAACCCCACTTAAGAAGTTGTTTTGAGATTCTTCTTAATAGTTTTCGCAATTTGAAGAACTTGCAGATAAATGTAACGCACGTTCTAAAGAACATTCCAGTTCAAGATTTCATTAGCTACTATGTATTAGTGCAAGAGGAGGCTATTTTGAAGAATATTGTTTGCAAAATTATCTTCAAACAAACAAATTACGAAATCAATCTCATTACTTTCTGGACAGACCATGTATATCAAAAACCACTGAATTGTTGCCTTAATGTACATTTTATCAAACAAACCTAATATAGTTCAATTTAAATATTATATGGAAATATAAGCTTTTTTGTGAAACCTTTAGTTTTGTGGAGTCAAAGGTACTAGGTCCTCTGAAAAGAAGATTTATCGCTTTTTGTCAAAATTACATTTAAAGAAAACTCCAGAGAAATATTTTTATAGAATTTTGATTTATTTTCTTTATTTAGAAGAAAATAAACTTTTTTTTTCTTTTTAAGTTTTATTTTAATAAAAAGTCCTTAAAATGTTAAATAATTTTCAATAAAAATATATATTTCCGATAATATTTGTAATTAAAAGAAAGAAAAAGCAAACTCTATTTTTCGTTAATAAATTATTTATTTTTTATCAACTTCTACATAACTTCTACATTGTAGTACAAGGAATACATCCACTGGATAAATTTATTAGAAAATAAAATTTAATTATTTCTCAAATCCTTACATCATAATATCAATTATTTTTAAAATGAATAAATAATGAATAATTACTTAAATAAAACAAAAACATTTCGATTTTTAAAAATATTTGCTTTATGCAAGTTTTGATTTCACATTAATATTTATCAATTAAAAAAGTACCATGCAATTATTTATCTTCCATCTATTATTGTGCCACGATTGTTCTATTTTTATATCCGAAATAATAAGACTATCGTAGAGTAGTCCACTTTTGTCATAAGAGTTCCTCATATTTCACGCATTTCCTTAGCTTTGATAAATACTGTAACTTTGCCTTTCCTGCAGTGATCATAAATTAGGTTATATCTAGCAAAGTGTGAACATAACTTTCATGCCCTGTTTAACAATAGCAGTGCCACACCATATAAAACATTTTTATCTCAGAAGAAAAATCAGTTATTTAGTTGATTCAGCGGAAACAGGAATTCTTGCGTGGAGCGATGTATTAAACTAATATAGTTACTTTTACATTCTGCATTAAATAATATATATTGTGTGTTTGATTTTACTTGTGTATCAGTCCCATATTATAATTACTAAATATATAAATTTAATAAACAATTACATAGACGTTTTTGTGTGTAATATTATATTAATGTCATAACATAATTTATTATATTTCTTAATTTCATTTTACCTTTATGAAAATAATTAATTTATCACAATAAAAAATAACTTAATAAAATACTTAAATGTTATAAAAAATAAAAAAAATTTCAAATTAATTGTACATGTAAAACTTTTAAACAATAACAAAAATTAAAATAAATTCTATTTTTTGGCTCTTTATTTTATTTCATTTTTTTCTATCAAAACCTAGTGCATCTACTGATTTTAAAATTACTTTATACCTTTATTAAGATGATTTATAAAATTGTGATTCGCATTAGAGTACGATAACAAAATTAAGAACTGAAATATTATATATATATATATGAAAGGATAAATTAAGCAAGATTCTAAATTAGTATTTAAATTAATATTAAGTAATAACTTAATATTAATATCTCAGAATAAATCTTAGTTTTAAGAACAATTTTATGAGAATTCTATTTGAGGGCCCAGGTAAAGTTGGTTTCCCAACAGAACTTCATAGCGCGGGAATCAAAATTATGCAATCGTCTAAAGTAAGCGGCAAAACATTGCAAAATACTTAACCCCAGATGTCCGGGTCAACCAATGATAAAAGGTAGGCGGGTTTTAGATTAGCAAATTACCCAATCAGAATTCATAAGAATAGTTTTGGTTCCCGCCGAAATATGCAGTATTTAAGCGGGAGCACACGAGAAATCGTGGCCTTTTTACGATTATCACTTGCTAAGTAAATTCACGTTTAACTGATACTCCATCATGTAAAAGTTTACGAAAGAGATTCGCGGCCCTTCGGGATCCGCGGCTTGGATACCCGCCGGCCATCGGCACCGTAGCTGCTCGATCGCCGGAACTAAGAGCGCATATACCGCTCAGGATGTCCGAACAACCGGCCCATCACTGCATCATCTCTATTGTGACTGCATCTTTAGAACTAAATAAAGGATATTCGTTTCTCAAATGGACTCCCTCTTTCTGTTATAAGATGATCGTACACATCCGTAATACGGACCTCATTTTTATCATTACATATATATACATATATTTCCTATTTATAAAATGTCTAAGTCGTCGGTTTCCATTCAACTTTGTTCTCATTTAGATGTTAAAGTTTTAGTCCAGACCTTTCTTAATTGCATATACTACTTCAGAAAATGGTTATTATACTATTTATCACGCTATAACATGTAAAGTAGCTTTTGTTTTCAATACATTATTGCTTCATGGCAAAATATACTGTCATGTTAAGAGAAATAAACTCGGTCGACCACGCAGACTGAAATGTACCACTCACTAAGGTGCCCTACTTGAGATATGATACATTTACCTTATCTCATTCACTGGTTAATTTTATGGGGGTTAGTTTCGTATTTCAGTTTTCATGCAATTCTATTACAATAATCCTAATAATGCACTTTTATACATAAAAAAAAAAAAAAAATCTGGTTTGAAACAATTACACGATTTCTATTATCCACTAGCACACGTTACACATTTGGAAGATAATGTGAACAGAAGACATAAAATTAATCTAACAAAGTAGACGTCTAAAAATTTTCTGGTAAGAGAAAGCTGATACACGTGTAAAGACATATAAAACAGATTTTACACATAGCGGGTTAAAAAAGAAAAAAGGAAGAGAAACAGTTGAACCGGTTTTTGAAACAGCAATTCCCGAGATCTAAAACTGACCTACTTAATCAGGATGACTTTTAATTTTCTTGTAATACATGAGACAGGATATATAAATTACGTTTATGTAACAATTTTCAAGAAAATCATTAGAGCCGTTTTTGAGATTCTAGTTTTTATTAAAACTTTGCATACTCAATTGTTGACACCGTAAAACAGGATATTTAAAAAGGGGATTTTTAAAGGGGAGGATATTTAAAAAGGAATTTAGAAAGGGGTTCATACAGCGAGTTTGAAAAAAAAAAAAAAAAAAAAAAAAACTTACTGCCATTTTTAAAGAAATGAACTTGTGAGACCTGAAATTTATACAGGACGCCTATCAATCTTCCTCAATTAACCAACTAATTCATACGAAAGGACATCTAATACAGTTTTCTGTAGCAAATTTGAAGAAAATCCCTGATTTACGCTCCCATTTAATGTTTTCCAATTTTCATAAAAAACTGGAAAAATCATCTGTCAGATGTGTCTCAATTCTGAAGTTTCGTAGTTCTGTCTTTATACGTTTTGGAAATATGATAGTCAGACGATTCCGCACACACATATACACAGACATAAACACATATTGACCAAATGCCAAAAACTACATTTTTGGACTCAGGAACCTTAAAGCATGTAAAACAGGTGAAAACTCGATATCGAATTTTTGGACCAAATACAATATTTCCATTACCTACAGTAGTCGGGTAATGGAAGTAAAAAATGGTTCAGCATCTCTACACTTTTAAAAGGAGACCTGGCATTTTTTACGATAAAAATATTTACATCACTGGACGTTCATATAAAATTTTGCCCTTTTCTTCCATATTGAGAAAATTTTAAATTTCGAAGAATTCATGAATAATCCTATTTAGTGATGGTCATACTAGAATCATAAATAATATTTTAAAACTAGCTTGATATCTTTATGATAAAAAAGTTCCCTTTGATACACATATTTATGAGAAATTTTGCCCTATTCTCCTGTTAGGAAAATCATAACTTTAGATTAACACAAAGTTTTCAGATTAGATATTGCATTTCAAAAGGTATTTGACAGTATCATAAGTGATATTTCAAAACTTCTTTACGACCATTTGTTCTAGAGATAATGTGTACAGAGTTTAACAAACTAGCACACTAGCAAAGAAACCGAATAATGTACGGACAGACACCACATCAATTTTGTGATTTTTCGATTCCTCACACCTCAAAACGTGTGAAAATGCCAAAATCCGAAGTATAAATGTTTTACGAATACTTAATTTATCCATACTTATAGTACAGTGCCGGAAAAAAAAATCTTTACGTCTCAACTGCCGTTCCCACTATAAAATATGTCGAATCCCAGTGATGACACGTGGCGTTAGTCGGTCATACAGGACCTTTCCCTATCCTATCAACACTCAGTTCGCCTCGTAGAGGTTTAGAGTAAGGCTGCATGCTCTTTGCTCCCGTCAGACAGTATTTCGTTCATTTCTTAAAAGTTTCAGAACCTACATCGGTATTCCCACTCCACGCAATGGGTCAGATTAAGTTTAAAATGGAAGAGAAATATTATACATTGACTCTGCTAGAGAAGGGAATCTACGTGATTGATGTAGCCAGAGATCTGTCAGATCATTCTAGATGTAGCCAGTGTAGCCTACTGGCAAATCTAACCAGAGACCCGTGCCTATAACAGCTGCAGTTGGTAATAGAATGTAAAGATGAGATGACAAATTGGCCAACTGCATTGGCCGGCAGCAAAAGTATCCTAGTACTGGCAAAAATTTCTATCTAAAAAGATATGTTTTGTTAAATAAATCCTTGTCGAATCGTATTCTTAGACTGACTAAGAACAAGATTCGACAAGGATTTATTTAACAAAATTGTACTAAGTGTACTTTTTTTATATAGGAATTTTTTCTAGTGTTTGAATACTTTTGGTGCCGACTGTATTTCGTTTATTTGTCAAACGTTTTAGAACCTACATCGGTATTCCTACTCCACACAATGGGTCAGAAAAAGCTTAAAATGGATGAGAATTTTCATGCTTTGACTCTGCTAGAGAGGGGAATCTCTGTGACTGATGTAGTTAGAGATCTTGCAGCTAATTCTAGATGTAACAAGAATAGAAAATTTTTACAAGGTAATTAAAATTTAAACATTTAAGACAAAATCTTAACATTCTAGTCATTTATTGTAAATATGACATTGCAGTCAGTATTTTGTCATCTCATCTTTACATTTTATTCCCAACTGCAGCCGTTTAGGCACGGATCTCTGGTTACATTTGCCAGTTGGCTATAACTCTGGCTACACGAATCACGGAGATTTCCCTCTATAGCGGAGTCAAGGTATGAGATTCTCTTCCACTTTAAGCTTAATCCGACCCATTGTGTGGAGTTGTAATACCGATGTAGGTTCTCAAACTTTTAACAAATGAGCGAAATACTGGCTGGTGGGAGCAAAGAGCATACAGCCTTACTCTAAAAGACTGCGAGGCGAACTGAGTGTTGATATGATAGGGAAAGGTCGTCTAACTCCACATGCCATCACTGGGGTTCGACAAATTTTTATGGCGGGAACGGCAATTGATATGTAAAGATTTTTTTTTTTTTTCTTTTTTTTTTTTTTGCCTCTCAAGTGAAAAGATTTTTTTTTTTTTTTTTTTTTTTTTTTTTTTTTTTTTTTTTTTTTGCCGGCACTGTATGATGATGATTTTTTTTTTTAAATTGTTATGTGCTTTAATCAGATGACATTATCAGATCAATACTAAAAAGAAACGGCATTGTTTAAGGTCTATGAATGTGGCATATCTATGACGGCACGTCTATGAATGTGTTTAAAAAAATCTACGTATCTACTATAGTGATACCAAATCTACTATAGTTGTACCAAATTTCTCAGAAAAATTTCTTTTAAAAATGTCATATTACATATTTATCTTTATAACTTGTAATGCAAGTAACGCATTAGAGATGCACTTTCTTCTGTAAGTATGCATTATATCTTCTGCCACGCGTTGCAAAATAAAAATGCGTTCTGAGATAACGACGTTAAAGATTACAAATGAACATTTTTTTTGCGTTATTTTAAAATATTTATTTTCGACTGAACATTTTAGTAGAATCTTTTAAAACTGCTTTCACACAGTGTCTGTATCATCAATCACTATAAATACTTTCATATTTCTTGTTTCTATATAAATATATCTTCTTTCGAAATATTTTTGGCATTTTATCAAAGCAACTTGATTTAAATGTTCCACTATTTTACTTTTTCACTTTTAGTGTACAGGGTATTCATAATATATTTCATATAAACGTTGTGGTTTAACAGAAAATAAGTATTAACCAGGGGTGCCAAATTGTTACAAATTGTTCGTAATCCTTAGACCACTTTTTATAATAGAGTTTTTTTGTAAGAATTATCATTAATTAAATAAAACGAAGGTAATTATTTGCAAATAGTCGTAAGAAGATTATTAAAAATGTGTAGTAAACTAACACCTACAATATTATCTTTTAAACTAAACATATTGTAAAACAAATTACAAAGCTAACACATTTTGAGTTAAAATCACAAAACATAATGGTAAAGAAAAGGAAAATTCCATTTTATATTAATTTTTGCATTATATCTTGGCGTTATCTATTCTCATTTTTAAAAGGGTATTTATTAAAATATTTTCATTGTTTCTCTTAATTCTGCTACATTTCTTTTCCAATTCATATTATTAAAATATATTTTAAATAAGTATACAAATATACAGCACTGATGTAATGACCATTTAACCCGTAAGTAGTCGCTAGTTGGTCGATTTGCCGCCCATCCTTCAGTTTTTCCAGATTTTTTTATTGAATAGCCACCAAAAATTTTTAGAAGTGGCATTTGATATATATAAAACGCGAATAAAATCGAAGAAACGTCGATCACATCACTTCTTAAAATTATTGGTGACATTTAAATAAAAAGTACGCAGTCTGAAATAGGTGGCGCTGTCTATAGCGACTACTAACGGGTTAAATGTAATAAATCACGCAAAAAACATTTTTAAAACATCTAATATCACACTCTTGTTAATTTAGAAGCACGCTATTAATCATATATCACATTATTATTTTTTAATTTTTTAGAACAATTAATATACTGTTGTGTTATCCTTGACAATTTTTTTTTATTATCATTATCATTATTATTATTGTTGATGATGATGATGTTGTTGTTGTTGTTGTAAAACGTGATAATGTCCCATGAAATAAGAAAATGCGTTGACATTTAGTTAAAGATACCGCATGCAATGTCATATATATTGCTTGCATATTAAACATGCAACTCAAAACTATACAGAAAGTGGTCACTTTGAATTCTCTTTGAAATGCCGAGAAAGCAAAGTGAGTCTGAGGAAAATATTATTGCAAATTTGTTCCCGTCATATTTAGGAAGAAAATGAGTTCAGCTTGTAACAAGCCTTTTCTCATTATAGATTGAATAGGTGAATTATGACCCTCGTTTTAAATACGAAACGTATTTAATTCGGTATGGTTTACCACTCTTTTTAATAATATTCCTTTAATGTAGAATAACGTCTGTTTAAAATATCATTATTAATATTGTCGTGAACAAAAATTTTGTTCAACTTCAAGTGCGAATTCTGTATTTCTGACTGAATATGTAACACGATGTTAGTTTTCAATACTAAATATATTTAAATAGGAATTAAAGAACTGGTATACAATAAATATTTACTCTTTAAAACTTCTTCTCACACCGTAAAACAAATACAAGTTCTACGGGTTTTAAAACAAGACAAGCACTACCGGCTTCGTTTTTATTTTTATTTTTGGAAAAAAGATAAAATAAAGTAAATGAAAAAAAAAAAAAAAAAAACATATTTGTGTTTGTTTATTTTGCCTCCCACCTTTTTTTTTCTGTGAGTGCGTGTGTGTGTGTATCCCATTCTAATTGGTTGCTACATCCATGCTGCTGTCATATTGGCTGATTTTGTTGCTCCTCCTGCTTGAATTTTCCTCTGCTTTCAGTCTTGCTTTCTTGCTTTTACCTCCAAGATACTGCACGTGATAGGCCACGTCCTTCCAAAACTGACAGTGCTTGTATTTATTTTATAGTGTATGAAGACATTTTAAAGTTTAAATAAACATATTTAATTCCATGCTGTTTATTGCCATTTAGAGTGTACCCCCTCTTACAAGAATTACCTTATATATTAAAGTTCAATATAATTGGTATTACGAAAAATGATTAAATTATCTTTCATGTTGAAAAAGAAAGTTGTCAATAAACCCTTTAAGGGTATGGTGGACGTTGATAATTGGTCTTTGAAATTACTCTCTTGGAGTTCTGAAAGTTTGCATACATGCGTATTCAAAGGTATAAATATTAAATACATTAAAAAAAATTTAAATATTGAAACAAAAAAAAAAAAAAAAAAAAAAAAAAAAAACAATTTTCCACCAGAAACATATTAACATTATGTTAAATATAAGATAACCTGACTTTAAGCTTCTGTTTAGTTGCCATAGTCCTTTCGAATTTAATAGAGAAATCGTGTTCTAATTGTAATTCAATATATGGCAACGAGCCAGCGATGGGATTGAACCGATCGTGGTTCCATCTCGTCAACAGCCGAAAAAGAGAGAGTCTGTCCAAGGAACAGACAGAATCACGCAAGTCAGCCACTAATGATGAGGGAGGGGGGGGGAGGGCTCGAAAAGACTATGGCAACTAAACAAAAACCTAAACTAAGGTTTTCTTATATTTAACATTAAAAAAAAATTCAAAATTCAAAATTTTATTTTTATTTTTATTTATTTATTTATAGTTTAATGTTCCATGCGACTGAGTTTTTCAGTTTTTTCCTTGAATTCACATTTTTTTTTAGTTAATCAATATATTTTAAACATATTTGTGCCTTAATTTGTTGATTGATTGATCAATCAATCCACAAATTAATGCACAAATATGTTTAAAATATTGATTAACTATGAAAATGAGAAATCGAGCGAAAATTTTAAAAACACATTCTCGTGGAATATTTGAAATTTTTTCAAAAATTTAAACATTTGACTTTTTTTTTTTTTTTAAATAGTTTTTGAAAAATGAAATATGTTTAATATTAATTCATTTCGATACAAATGTATGCAGACTTCCATAACTCTAAGATAATAATTTCAAAAAACGATTTTCACTGATTTTAACTTCCACCCTTCCCTTAAATACTACTCTTTTTTCAATACCAATATTTCGTTAAACGAAGTTTTTTTTTTTTTTTAAATATACATTTTATGATTATTGGACACTTCACACTTTCCTGTAACAATATTTCTATTATTTTATTTATTTATTTATTTTTCATAGAAAACGATTCCTTGTATTTTTTGCAAAATGATTCCTTGTAATTATTTTTCCATTTAATTTCATAATTTATGTAAAACATTTAAGCTATTTAAGGAAAAGGTCCCAGATTAGAATTTTGGCCTGGTTACATTTTCGTCTGGCAAAATATAATTTGGGCAATCTATCGAAAATTTACATTACGTAAATAGTCTAAGCTGATAATATTATTCCCATCATGTCTCTTGGTAAAATTGTTCACATGTATTTAAATATTATATGTCACTAACACAAAGAAAAACTAGTTAGCATAGGTGGACTCTGCTCCGTTCCCCATCAGATGTACAGTCGGTAATAAAAGTGTCCGAACACTAGAAAAAATTCCTGTGTAGAAAAAGTACACACTTCATACGGTTTTTTTAAATAAATCCTTGTCGAATCGTGTTCTTAGTCAGCCTAAGAACATGCTTCGATAAGGATTTATTTAACAAAACAGTATTAAGTGTACTTTTTTTACATAGGAATTTTTGCTAGTGTTCGTTTCACTTTTGTTACCGACTGTATGTTCTCATAAATTTCTAGTACAAGACATATCATAATCATGTTAAGAGAAATGAATTTGACCAAACGCTTGACACAGTGATAAAATGAAATTCTACCCTAATTATGCTGACCAGATCTGAGTACCTTTATAATAAGAGAAGCGTTAAAAATTGCTACAATTATCCAATTACGGATGTATTTTTTCATTCCTAATACATAAGGACTAAAAATAAAATATTATTAATTAATAATTTACTTTCTACAATTTTTTAAAGCTCAGAAAAATGCCTTTGTAAGGTGCGCCAAATCTGGCAAACCTGCGCCGCCACAAATAAGTATGGCAACCCAACTCTCGGAACGAGAAGCAGTTCTCGAGAGAGGGGGTCGTGCTGTCGGGGGTTGAAGGTAGCACTAGGATGTGTGCTGGTGTCAGCGAGTATAGTAGTTATGAACGAAATATAAGCCAGAATTTATTCTTTGTACATATGGCATTGAAAATACCATAAAATTCATTATGTAATTCATCTGTGATGTGTCCCATTATAGAAATTTTAATAAATACTTGGGACTAATTATGACTTTATTATCATTGTTGTCTCTCACTACTCACCAAGAATTCCACGTCCAAGATGTGCTAAATTACATTGGTGTCAGAAGTAAGGGTTGGTGAAGAGAGACGAAAAAATGATTGTGGTGTCACAGCGGAATGGCCACAATAGCCGATGGTCATCTGGTCATCGAAATAAGATGATAGAAGTATTACGTGCAGTTTTTAAGGCTGTAAATGCTACAGCGTTCGGCGGGCTACATAGAGCCTAGCGTGAATAAATAATACTGTATCAACAGTATGTTGTGTGTATGTAGAGCAGCTACGTGCTAGCGAAAGTTTACAAAATAAGATGACGGAATTGGTGCATGTTCTTAAATTCTTCAGTGTTCAACACTTTACGTGCTAGCGAAAGTTTACCTGCTATTTTTAAATCCTTAAAGTCTCTAGTGTTCCTAACGTATAATGCTGGAGCGACAATATTTTGTGTAGAAGTGGTGCTACGTATTCTAGAAAGTGTTCTTGTTCTACAATTTTAGGTGCAGTCTTACGATTTGTGAATAAAGTGAAAACAACGAAGAAAAAAAATTGTGTGTATACAGAGTATTCAACGTTTGTATGTTAGAAATGTTCTTTTTATGCAGCTCCGGACATCCGAACAAAATTTATCGATGTCGTGATTTCTTTTACCTTCGCACTAAGGTACTGTAAGTACTATATATTTTTTTTCTTCGATTAGAATTTTAATCGTTAAGGAATATCAGCAAGTTTAAGAAGAGTGTATTAAATTTAGTTGATTATCGAATCATGTGAAATATTTATATATATATATATATTTATTATGGTTATTTGATTTCTAATGTGAAATATAAAGGGGTAATAATTTTTAATTAGTGCAATTATTATATATTTTTTTTTATTTTCATAAAAAGTAAAGAAAAAGGAATATATTTAGTTTATTAAAAATATTTCAGTATATGTGAAATGTATAATAATCACATAGATTTGTTTCTTTTTACCCTGAAAACGAAAGTAAGGCAGGTGGCCAGACAGGCATTGTTCTTGTTCTGAGTGTCGCCGATTGAGTCATCTTCGGTAGATCGTAATGATATTTTTTTCTTTTTGGTTTGATCATCAATGTTGGAAAAAAGAGTTTTTTTTTTTCTTATTTTATTAATGCTTAGTGAAAGTTAGAAAAATAAATCTATTTCCTGTCTCAGTATATAAATAAGATATATATTGCTGTGGGTTATGAAATACTTAAATGATAAATTTATTTATTTTATTTTGTTTTTGAGAAGACAGTTAAAAGTACTTTTTTTTTCTTTCTCTGGTTCATGGTGACTGAATAATTAGAGATAGATTTAATGCATCATTATTTCTTTCCTAAGTAATTATTATTATTGTTTTTTTTTTTTTAAACAAAAAAGAATGAATGAATAAATATATATATTTTATTTGTTTATTTGATGACAAAGGCATGAGTATAATTAAACAGCTCTGGTTTATTTCTGATAAATGTTTTATATCTTTTTTTGTTGTTGTTCTCGTATAAAAAGAGTAATGTTTCTTTTGATATTTCTTTAATATTTTGGATATATTTTGCTTTTTATTCTCATTTTATTGGAAGGTAATTTGGCATTAGGGTGGCCCAGAAAAATAGATAAATAGAAAAAAAATGTCTTTTCTAATCAAAAGTAAAAAGGCAGATTTAATTTGCCTGGCTCAAGATTATGGGGAAAAGGTTGATGAAAAGTTATCTAAATCGGAATTAAAGGAATTAATTTTAGCTAATAAGCGATATAAAGAAGAAGAAGCAAAGGAATATTTAGATGCTATCATAGCTGAAAGAATAGAACGGGAACAAAAATTGGAAGATGAAAATAAGTTAAAACTAGAGCGGGAATTTATGTTACAGACAGAGAGAGAAAGGGAGAAATTTGAATTGGAAAAACTTCGTTTGGAAGTAGAATTACCTAAGAGTAATAAAAATTTGGTTCAAAATAGTGATCAAACCACGCGTATAAAATCTTTAGATGAAATAGTTAGGATGGTTAGACTCTTAACAGTTAAGGTTCCTAGTAAATCAGATGGATGGGACTATTTTTTCTCGAGTTTAGAGAAAGCGTTTGTAAATGAAAATGTTAACGACGAATTTAAACCTAAAGTTTTACTTTGCTTATTAGGGGATAAAGTAACTAATCTGTTAGCTAATATTGAAGAAAAGGAATTAAGTGATTATGAATCCTTGAAAAAATTAGTGTTGCAAGAGTATGAAGCTTCTCCAAAATTATGTTTAGAAAATTTTCGTAGGGCAAAACGTAATCCTGACGAGAATTTTTCTCAATTCGCGTCCAGGTTAACCTCGATGTGGCTGTATTACTGCAAAGCCAGGAAGGTCAGTGATTTTGAGTCGCTGAATCATCTCATTGTTTCGGATAAAATCTTTCAAACATTAGATGCAGAAACTGCAACCCACATAGGAGTTCTTCAAGGAGAAGATTGGTTCAAGCCAAAGGATTTAGGTAAGCATTGTGATGTATTTTATGCATCTAAGGGTAAGTCCTATGATGGGTCAGTAAGAGCCAAAGGGATGGATTTTGAAAAAAAGGGGTATCATTCTAATTGGGGTAAACCGCAGTTTAGTGAAAAAAGGTCCGATCCTAACAATTTTTTCCCCAAGAAAAATTTCGAAAAATCAAAGCTCTCAGAAATTAAAAAACCAACGTGTTTCACATGTGGGTCCGACAAACATTTCAGACGGGATTGTCAAAAAAATAAAGGGTCAGATACTAGGAGGCTTAACATTAACAAAGTTTCTGCAGAGGGCACAGACTCAAAGGAAGAAACTGTATCTGCTAGGGTAGACTTACTAGGGGAAGTCATCCCTAGGCGAGCTATTGAGGATAAATTAAGCAAACTAAAAAAGACATCTATCAGTGTAGATGGTAAATTAGTTGACGCATTGGTAGATTCGGGAACAGAAATTAAGGTTGTCAGAAAAGAACTAGTTCCGGGAATTTCGGTCGAAGGTGCTTCTACAATTTTCTTGAAGGGTATTTTTGGTCCGGCGGTGAAATGTCCATTAGTTTACGTTCCATTAGGTCTTGCTACTGGTGGCCAGGTTAATGTGGTGCATCAGCAAGTGTTGTGTGCTTTGGCAGATGTTTTGGTGGAAGACGTGTTACTTCCACCGGATGTTTTGAACATGTTGGGAGGAGCCCGGAGTGAAGGAATTTCACTGGCTCAGAACTCTCAGGACCTGAGGAGGGACTCAGGAAATTTAGATGGAACAACGGAAGTTTCATCTGGGACACTGTCAGGAAAAGCACAGGACAATTTTATTTTTGAGGAATCTCAAAGGGAAATTACTTCATGTGGAAATGAAGTGGGAACGGTAAACGCTAAGGATGGTGAGGCAATCACTGAGCCAAATAAGAAAAGTATGGTAGCGGATACTTTTCGCTCTGAGCAAGAGCAGTGTACCGATTTAGCAGTTGCTTGGAAGCATGCTAAGGAAGGTAAGGGTAATTACTATGAGGTAGATGGTTACTTATTTCATAGGGACAAAATACTCGGGGAGAGCATTGGGCAACTTGTACTTCCAGATTGTAGGCGGAAGGAGGTACTGAAACTTGCTCATACCTCAGTGTTTAGCAGCCATATGGGTCCTAGAAAAACTCTAGAGAGGATCAAATACTCATTCTTCTGGGAAGGTATGAGGGCTGACGTAAAAAAATATTGTAGATCATGTAAAGAGTGTCAACTCACTCAAGTAGTTAGAACAAATGACCGAACGCCAATCACACCGGTGACGAGACCGGAATTACCATTTCAGGTAGTGAATATAGATTTGATAGGTCCGATCGATCCTCCAAGTTCTAAGGGACACAAATATATATTGTGTATGGTCGACCAACATACTAGGTGGCGCGAGGCCATACCGTTGACTAGTCTAAATGCAAAAACAACTTGTGAGGCGTTGCTAAGCATTTTTTCGAGGACCGGAATACCGAATGTTATCGCGTCTGATAACGGGACAAACTTCATAGCTGAACTGACTAAAGAGTTCGAGAAACGTATAGGGAGCAGTCCAAGATTCTCAACCCCTGGATATCCACAATCGAACGGATTGGTGGAGAGATTCAATAGAACATTGAAAAACATGTTACATAATGTAATAAGGGAAGAAGGTAGAGGGTGGCATTTACAAATTCCTTATGTGTTGTGGGCGTACAGAGAAATACCCCATTCAACTACAGGTGTGTCTCCATTTCAGTTACTGTATGGTAGACAACCACAAGGTCCTTTGTCCATCTTAAAGTCTACTTGGACCGGGAGACATAATAATATACAGTTAGATACTACTCCTGTTGCTAAATATTTAGAAGATTTAAAATTAAAACTTGAGAAGGCTGCGGAGCAAGCTAAACTTGTTTCGGCAGTACAACAGGAAAAAACAGCTTACTACCACAATTTAAGATCGTCTAACAAAGTATTCAAAGTTGGGGATCAGGTGATAGTTTTAATACCCGATTCAACAAATAAATTATTTGCCAGATGGCAGGGTCCCGCAACTATTGTTGAAAAACGCAATCCTCATTCTTTTATAGTGAAATTACCAGATGGTGCGACCAAACATATTCATCAAAATAAATTAAAACATTATATAGCTAGTTCGAATTCTGTAAATGTTATTTTTGAGGACGAAAAAGAATTCTGTCATATTGAAACTTTACCTACCGCTACCAAGGAATCTAAATTCTTTGAAATTCTTGATAGTCTTAAAGTTGAACATTTAAATGCTTCTCAGTGGAAAACTCTTAGAAATTTAATCGTAAAATTTAAACATATCTTTACTAAACCTGTCCAACCAACCTCGGTGGGCACTCATAAAATTGAATTATTACCAAATGCAATTCGGAAAAAACCCCATTGTTACAGTGTTCCCATGGCATATAGAAAGGAAGTTGAACGTCAGGTTCAAGAGTTGTTAGATCTAGGTTTAATAGAACCATCAGAATCTGAAATAGTTCATCCAATTGTTTGCGTTGCGAAAAAAGATTCTTTCGTAAGAATGTGTATCGATTTCAGGGCTTTAAATGCGGTAACTAAAGTTCCGGTTTTTCCCATGAAAGATATGCAAGAGTTAATTTTCACTGCAGGATCAGCCCACTGGTTAACCAGTTTGGATCTTTTAAAGGGGTACTGGCAAATTAAAATGGATAAGGAAAGTAAACCATTAACAGCATTTACCACTCACAATGCCGTGTACCAGTGTAAGACAATGCCTTTTGGTCTAGCAGGGGCATCGGGTACTTTTCAACGAGAAATGAACCGTATCTTAAAAACTCATTCAGATTATGCACAGGCATACATGGATGATGTGGTCATTTTCTCTAGGTCTTTTGAAGACCATTTGGCCCATTTAGAGTTGATTCTAACCGAGTTACATAAGTTAGGTTTCTCGGTGAGATTGGATAAATGTTCCTTTGCTGCACGGAAAATAAAATATTTGGGTCACGTGATAGGGGGAGGTAGGCATGGTCCTGAAGAAGATAAGATATCAGCTATTAGAAAGTTAGCTAAGCCTGTCACTAAAAAGGATGTCAGGTCTGTTTTGGGACTGATGGGTTTTTATCGCACTTATATACCGAATTATGCGGAAATATCTTCTCCACTCACGGAACTGACCAAGAAAAATAAGTCAAACATAGTCAGTTGGGGTGAGGCCGAACAAAAATCTTTTGACAAATTAAAAGAGTTGTTGTGTGAAGTAACTAGCCTGGCTACCCCTGATGCCAACTTGCCATTCCAAGTTCATTGCGATGCATCTGACTATGGTGTAGGATGTTGTTTAACCCAACAAGATGCTGATGGATCTTATCGCCCAATAGCGTTCGCAAGCCAGAAGTTCAATACGACGCAGAAAAATTGGGCAAGCATCGAAAAAGAAGCATGGGCAGTTTTATTCGGACTGAACAAATTCGATAAGTGGATTTATGGGGCTAAGGTAGAGATCATTTCTGATCATAATCCACTTAAGTATTTAACTCATACTACTCCTAAGAGTCCCAAGTTAACCCGTTGGGCTCTAGCTCTTCAAAGATGGAATCATTCCATCACTCATAGACCAGGTGTCCAGCACAGAGGTGCAGACGCTCTGTCCAGGCTGGAATAATAGTTTATTTGCATTATTTTTATTTTATATTCTATATATATTAAAATTGAAATTATATAGTGTATTAATATTTTGAAAGTATATGTTTTGTAATAGCATTTATATAGTATTTTGAAAGTATATGTTTTGTAATAGCATTTATATAGTATTTTGAAAGTATATGTTTTGTAATAGTATTTATATATATATGTGTTTTTTTTGTTTTTAAAAGTGATAAAATCAGCCACTGTGGGCTAATTTTATGTTTAGGTGGGGCGTGTAAGGTGCGCCAAATCTGGCAAACCTGCGCCGCCACAAATAAGTATGGCAACCCAACTCTCGGAACGAGAAGCAGTTCTCGAGAGAGGGGGTCGTGCTGTCGGTGGTTGAAGGTAGCACTAGGATGTGTGCTGGTGTCAGCGAGTATAGTAGTTATGAACGAAATATAAGCCAGAATTTATTCTTTGTACATATGGCATTGTAAATACCATAAAATTCATTATGTAATTCATCTGTGATGTGTCCCATTATAGAAATTTTAATAAATACTTGGGACTAATTATGACTTTATTATCATTGTTGTCTCTCACTACTCACCAAGAATTCCACGTCCAAGATGTGCTAAATTACAGCCTTCAAAATAATTGCTGTCCCCAGAAAATGGGGACATTTGGTCAGTTTACGCCTAATAGGCTATCCACCGTTCTTTTCGATATATTTATCTTATTCTAATCTATTAATTTATTTTATTGGGGTCGGTTTCGTAGTTTACTATTCATGCTACGATTTCCAATGCAACAATCCTCAAAATGCATATTTATATGAAATTTTTTCAATTTTGCTATGTTCATAAAATCTTAAAGTACGAATAACTTACGAAATTTTCCTATTAGAATATTTGTAGTTAATCATGTTCAAACAAGTATCATACATGTTATTTTGAATTTGCCTGATATATTTACGATCCTCCAAATGGACGTTTATGCTATATTTTGCCCTATTCTGCCATATTAAGTAAATCGTAAATTCCAAATAACTTACGAATTTTTATATTGGAAAATTTATAGCGAATGATGTTCTGGCCAATAATATTTTAAAAGTGGTTTGACATCTTTACGAGGAAAATATCCCTCAAAATTGTCGTTTATGTAAATTTTTGCCCTATTCTGCCATGTTAAGAAATTCGTAAATGTCCAATAGCTTGCGAAATTTTCAAAATAATGTGTTTATAGTTACTGATGTTCATTCTGGCATCAAGACCGATATTTTAAAACTGGTCTGTCATTTTTACAGTAAAACTTTTCCATTTAATGCGTCTGTAAGTGAAATTTTGCCCTATTCTCCCATGTTAAGAAAATAGTAAATTTCTATTAACTTACGAAGTTTATTAATTCGAATGCTGCAAATGTATAGAGCTCTTACCAGTGTCGAAAGGAATATTTTAAAACTGATCTGACTTCTCAGCAATTATTTGTTCTTGAGATATCTTGTACACAGAGTAACAAACTAACTAACGGACTAACACACAAATGGACTTACAAGCTAATAGACACCATACAAATTTTGTCATTTTCGGATTCCTCACACCTGAAAATGTGTAAAAAAGTCAAAAAACCGAGGTCGAAAATTTTCACGGTTACCTAAGTTCCCCATACCTATAGTATGATGGGGAACTAATAAAAATCATTAAACATTACCTTGATTATTATTATTTGAAGTAAATGTATGATTAAATATAAGTAAATGAATAGTTATGTACATTCTTTAATATATACTCATTCACTTTCATAAAATAAATGAATGTGCTTTCGTGGTATTTCTCATGTGTTATTTTTCCTTTTAAGATAATTTAGAAGTTGCTGTAAAATTTTTTAAACACTTATTATTTTGGTTATTTAAACTTTTAGTTACATTATTTCAAGCATATAAAATAATAAATAATAATAATAATTCCACAATACTTCATTTAAAACTTCCGATATATTAATAACGCAGTAACAATAGTTAAAAAGTACATTGATATTAGTTCCCCATCATACTATAGGCATGGGGAACAAGTAATTGTGAAAATTTTCGACATCGGTTTTTTAATCCGAAAATGATAAAATTTGTATGGTGTCCGTCTGTAGGGTATCTGTTAGTTTGTTAGTCCGTGAGTCCGTTGGTTAGTCTGTGTACACGATATCTAAGGAATAAATAGTTATTTAAAATAAAATGATTCATGTTTTTAGAAAACGCCTATAAATATAGTGATTAGCAATACAGACAAAGCCTGCTAGTCGTAAAATATTATACGATCTCATTCTCACAGTCAAAAAAAAAAAAAAAAAAAAAATGTTTCTTTCAGAGTTAGAATATGATACCAGGAATATTATATAGTTACATTTTTAAAGACGTAAAAAAAGTAGATAGAAAAGAAAAGAAAAGAAAAAAATCTGTCATTTCATTCAATTTAACATAATAAACTTAGAAATGAAACAAATCGGATGTGATTCATTAAAAGTTAAAAATTTTTGGATGAAGCTAAACTCTTTGTGCAATTATTTATTAGTTTCCTTTAACTCAAAAAAGAAAAAAAAAATGGAAAACCTTAAAATGATCCTTAATTACAATTACTTCATTACTAAGTCTTAATAATTAAATATTAATTAATTAAATGACTAAAAATAAGTAAAAAAAAAAAAAAAAAAAAAAAAAACAGCGGCATATACGCATTGAATACTTATTATTCTACTTGTTCACAATATTTGAGTTACGCCTTTCCAAATATTTTAAATAATAAACCAAATTCTCAATACGTTATATAAAATTCCAAAATTTAAAGCTTTTATGTTATGTAGATATTATTAACATAGTGACAATAGTGAAAAGAAACTTTAATATTTACTTTTATGTATGAGAATTATGTTTCAAAAGTCTGTCTTAATACAATGAGAAAGGATTCATACATTCTGAAAACTTTCTTGAAGAATGTCATCATGCATATTCATCTTATGCGTATCTACGCACTACAACTAATGCGAGTAACGCATTACTCAAGACACTTCATTTTGTTTTGGAGGTAATAGTGTTATATCCCATTTCTCTAGAACCTATAGCAAATGTACGTGATGGAGAAGAGAAATTCAAGATTAAATAAAAACAGCATCTTTTCCGTATTTTAAAATGGCTGTATTCAGCTCAACATTGAAGTAAATCCTTTTAGTATTCTATCGAAGAATATCTCTATCATCAATCACTGTAGGTGCTCTCATGTTTTCCTGCTTGTACCAAAATATTTCTTCTTCGAGAATCATTTTTCAGTCTTGTTTCTTTTTAAATGCAACTTGATTTATATATTTGTTTATTTTACTATGACATCAACTGTAAAGCATCTTAAAATATTATACTATTATGTTATGACTGTCAAAAATGTACTTTTGATATTTTTAATATTAGAATATGATACCATGAAAAATACGTACTACATGTAACTTTTAAATATTTAAAGATATGTATCAAAGGAAAACAAAACTAGTATGCTGTGGCCGATACGAAGCCTATATATATATATATATATATATATATATATATATATATATATTATACAAATTCATGCAAAATTATTTATAAAAATTATTTTCCATGATGAATGCAGGTGATTTTCATCTCAGAGAAGCATAACACAAATGTCCAAAAGAGTCAATTTATGCTGACATATGAAAAAATATTTGTTTTCCTTTTTCCAAGCAAAAACAATTGATAGTTTTGTTTTAAATTGTAACAGTTCTATGGTTCAACTATTTGTTTTATAAGTATTAACGAGTTCTATTGCATGATATCCATATTTAAAATGTATACCCCCCTCCCGGGGAATACTTCTTCCTCCCCAGGGAAGGGATGTGATGCTCGTACATATGCAAAAATCATTTTAGTCGACTATTACTGTTATGAATATATATATATTTTTTTAATTCCATATTGAAAAATTTAAAGTTATTCTCATTATGTACATTTATACAAAGTATTGCCCTACATTGCCATATTAAAAGCTTTGAAAAAATGGAATGACAGCGTCAACTATTGAACGATTGATCCTCAAATATAATCAGCACAAATTTTATTTAAGGTGCTACTAAATATCAAGTTCGGTTAAATTTCGTCTATTGGTTCGTAAGGTACAGCGTCCACAAAATTTGTGATACAAACACACGTACACGCAGGGTGAAAAAAACAGAATGACAGACATATTCTAAAAAATTATCAAACCGTGCTCAAGAAATTTCAAAACGTGTAAATCCATCCAAAACTGCAGTCAGGAAAATTTTTAATACTTTCTTATTATATATATAGACGAAAGTTAAAATTAAAATGTAATTAATTTTAACAGAATGAACTTAGCGATTAAAATAGATGGTAATCGATGGCTCTAATGTAATTCATAAAAAAATATTAGTTATCGAAATAATCTTAAAGATTTGTGCTATAATTTGATTTTTCGCTCGTAATTAATATAAAGACAAATAGTCAGACTAAAATAAATTTCACTTGGAACTGCACAGTGCGGTAAGGGAAACCACTACTTAAGGCAGTGGGCATAATAGCTGAAGTTTTTACCAAATGCAATGGAATTTATATGCACTATATATATATATATATATATATATATGTGTGTGTGTGTGTGTGTGTGTGTTTATACACAGCGGGCGGAGCTAGCTAGTTAGGTTTAATAAAGTTGTTCTGAATCAGCGTTTGCGCTATCATTCCCACGTATTTTGTATTCACTTTAACACAGAAATTTTGAATTGTTCGTTTGATTTCAAAAACTTTGTTATTATCTTAAAGGGTTTGTAGATTTGATAAAAGTCTGAAGCAAGAGTATATTCGTTTCAATCAATTTTTTGTTTGTATCGTCATTAGTTTAAATTCTAACTTTTTCTTAAGACGAATAAACTTTTTGAAATTTCTTCATGTACTTACATTTTTTACTGTACTATTTTAAAATTTAATATACATCTATGAATATAAATATTTAAGAATATTATACAGATATTTAACACAAGGGCCTCAAAATTTTTAAATATTTTAATCTATTGTTCCGTAAAATGTTTGAAATCGCGATTAAGTACAGTAGAACCACAATTATCCGGGCATCGACTAATCAACTTCCGGGTTAACCGGGATAGTCTCGAAAAGGAAACGTCCCAAAAGAGCGTGGCCAGTACAGACATGTTTACGTGGTTAACTGCGCAGTACCATATTTTATTATTTATGTATGTATGTACTAAACTGAATTTTTAACTGATTACATTAATAGAAGTAATAGATGTATTCTATTATTTCATTGACTACGTTTTCATTAATTTAAAACTTTACCGTATGTTTTCCCCTCGATTTACGACTGAGTTCGTGTTATCAGAGTGCGATTATCTAAGTTACAATCGGTCCACATTACCTTGGATAAGCAAGGCTCTACTGCACTGATGTGTCACCATTATTATAGTATTATAAAACACTTATCAATCTGCAACCTCACATTAGATTTTTAAAGGGGTACACATAGAAAAACAAAATGAATATTATCATTTTAAATTTCTTTTAAAATAATACTTTTTTTAATAACTTCCTATAATTGAATATTTCATTTTCTATTTCGTAGAAATAAATTCAGAATATGGAAATTTTTTAGGACATTTTTATAAACGAACAAACAAATAACTCCATTCTTTCAAATTTTGAACTTCTAAATGTACTTGTATTCTAAAATTACTTCAAAATGATGATAAATCTTTCCATAGTAAAACTAAAATATCTTTAATGGGTTAGCTAAGGAAAATAAAAGCTTTGTGAAGAATTTTAAACGGTAGTTTCAGTGGCCGTTAGTTGTCTTTATATGAATTAATATCTCATTCGAATATTCTTATTCATTACATACTTCCGATTTACCGCAATCAGTTCAATCTATTGAATAAAATAAAACTTGTGTTCCTTTATATTGTGTTTGTTAGTGGCACAAGAAAACAAAATTTATTCCCGTGAAATTACCAGACTTTGCAAAATATTTGCACATAAAATTTTTAAATTACCATTAAAGTTGACATTTTTCCGGATGCTTTTAAATTTTTATAAAATTGTACTTTTCAAATGGGTTGACTTTTAAGATGCAAATGTTTATCTCCAATTAAAGTCTAAAATGAGTATTGTAATTTTTCTTTCTTAAAAATGGAAATAGGGATTAAAAAACGCTTTATATTTAGTTTGCTGGGATGTTATGAGAGGTTTTAATATTCTTCTTAGAAACATTTACTTATCTTTTTGCTTCATATTGACTCAGCACGAACCATCAGTTGAACAGTTGAAGTTAACTTTATTCAAATATGCACTCTTAAATAAAAACAGAATTTTTGAATATAAAAAGAAGACACTAATTTCATAATTTCAAACTCTAAAATTTTCATAAAGTACTAAAGAAATTCACATAAAAGTCGAAAAATTTCCTTAAATAAACGTAAACATATATATTAAAGAAATATTAATATTATTAATATAGAACCGATCAACGTAGAATTAATTCTCGAAATAAATGTCATTTAAACTACAATATGTTAAAACTTGAATTTGAGATACTATTCGGATTTCTTAACTCACATATGAAGGCAGTATATTGTGGCCATCTCGAAATTTTTGTCTATATAATCTATACGGCATCGACGGCGGCATCTTAAGAAAATATATTTTCTTTTTACATTTTTACTTTCTCTTACCCATGTAAATGGTAAACAAAGTATTGTTTATTGGGTAAAATTTTCGAAATCGAGTTTTTGTTATATTTACTCATTTTGAGGTCCCCTGAATCCAAAAGTCATGATTTTAGCGGTTGGTCTCTGTGTGTCTGTGTCTCTTATCAGCATATCGCAAGAACAAATGATATCAGAAAATTCAAACTTGGTATTCTAGATGTGTATCATATAAAGATGCCACACTAAACTTTTCGTTGAGATCAAGTAAATGGCTCGAGTACAGGGACACCCAAGAGGATTGAAATACATTTCGTCTATGGGGGAAATTGCAGTAAGTATAGTTTAACATCTGTAGACTGTACTAAACCAAATGAAATGAATATATACTTTTTTTTATATGCGTAAAAACATGTTTCATGTAGAATATGGTATGAAAATCATTCACTGTTCGTTTAAAAGGCTACACAAAAGAACTAGATTATAGTGCGACAGTACTTTAAAATTTATGGAAGTGTATTTCAGGTAGTGCGGTTTGTTATTAATATAGGATTATATTTATGTGCACCATGTGGTGTCTACATAATCTTCAGAATATATACAAGGATGCCAATATTTAAGCTAAAACATTCTTTTTCATTGTTAGTGGAAGTGATTTACTATAATATTTTACCATGTCCATGAAAGCTGCTCAGGAATTTAAATTAATTCCTCATGGCCATATGATTAATAATGAATTTTTTTAAGATAAATATTCATTGCTAACTTTTTAGCATATTTACACGTTTTGAGGCTTCCTGAATACCGAAGTCAAGTTTTAAAGCTTGATCTTTGTCTGTGTCACTTAGGGTAAATTAAAAACAAATAATTTTAGGCGATCCAAATGCTGTATTTTGAATTTAATACGTTTGTTACTACAAAAGTTTGATTAGTATTAATAAGTTTCAAGGAATGTTGCGTGCGAAAGTTGTTTGAATAATTTTAAATGAACTTTTGAATTTAATAACAAATTTGAATTCTATATAAATATGGGTACAATAATGAAACGGGAGGTTGAGGGGGCTAACGCCCCCCCTCCCCCCCACTCACACAAAGCTGTTCCTAAGCCTAATTTGATTTATTTTTATTGGTATGGATTTTATTATTTAATAACTACCATTATGTTTTAAGAATGATTTTTGGTACATTTAATAGTCGATTAGATAAACACACAATTAGATAAAATTTACAATTGAAACTTTCTGATTGGTATTGACTCTAAAAGTATCTGGCAACACTGACCAGATAGAAGAAAAATTATAAAGTTTTAGAGCATCATCGATTTAGAACAAAAAGACATCTTGTAGATATGTATGCTGGAATCAGAACTCATTAAATGCGCATTTGTTTGTTAGTTATTTTCTAAATTATGATGTGACGAAACGATCTGAAAAAGAAAAAAATAACTAGTAATTACAAGATTTCTTTATTTTCGAAGCTCAAAACTTTCTCTGTGATCTGCAATGTACATTTGAATTCCACATTGCACATGTTGCAGCATAGTGGATGAATATGTGCTACGTTAAGTTAAAACATGGGTCTAGATTTGCATTCCAGTTGACAGAGAGAAGTTTGAACGTCGGAAATAAAGATAATTTGTGATAATTAAGGATTTTTTTTTTTCATTTTTAAATTTGGCTTATCACGTCATGCTGTAGAAAATTACGAACCAAGAAATGCGAGTCTTAAAGTTTATGTTTTTAGCATTCATGTTTATAAGATAGCTTTTCATACTACATCGATGGTGCTCTACACCTTTCTAATTCATTTTTTCAACTATCTCATACTGTTTAAGAGATGGGAACGCTAACTCCGGTGTTTTCCGCAATAGAACACTGGTAAGTGGTCGCATCTAGTAGCGTATAACCACATTACTATACCTAGACAACCTTTTTATGACTGCAGCGGTAGCTGTTCGGCAATAAAAAAGGTACAAACAGACTTTAGTGGGTACCCTGTATATACCCAAATTAAATCCTCATGGATTTTCATAAAATTATCTTACATAAAGATGGATGTTATATTGGATAGATCCATCTTTTGATGCATTTGTACTCTACAGAATTTGAGATACAGCTTTCCCGTAATTGAAGTAAGTTGCGGTAAAGAACGCCACCTGCAGGTGGATACATGCGAAAATCTAACCAGCGCCATTTTATGATAAAAACCAATTAAATACAAAATTGTTTACTTGCATTGTTTCATACCAATATCCACAAAACCTTGTCAACGTAATCTTTAACAACATTTCTGGAGACCATGGAAGCCTCTGCGCAAGTGCGCACTCAACGAGTCCACTGTTAAAATGTGGGAGAAAACCTTTTCGCTGAGATAAAATAAGCGATAAGGGTACACCGCGAATGGCTGGTTGTTTATTAAATCCCAACACGTCGGTAAACTTGGCACCCCTCCAAGATTTTGGACTCATCCTCAGTAGTAGGCGTAGGAAACCTGGTTACACTCTACACACGCTTAAGCACATGCTCCAGACAGGCTGACAAACATTTTCTAAAAATTGTCTAATTGTGTTAAAAATAGCTCAAAGCGTATAAATCCACGAAAAACTGAAAGTCGTAAACGTTCATGAATCGAATACTTTCTACCTGTGAATATAGAAGAAATTATCGCTCACTGTGGATCGCCTGCTAAATGTCTCTTTCACTCTTTCAGAAAATACCCGTATAGCAATGATCTTCCCATATTGCTTCCTTCGCTATCCTGAACACCCCGAATTCTTCCCGGAAGAAGAACGGACATGTTTGGGAAATTTGAGAGAAAATCTAATTTGATAATTCTAGTAATAATTTTACAGAGGTAGTTCTCGGGAACTACGACGAAGCTACGAAATTCGGAAGTCATACGGAGGCCGCTACATCAGACATTTTGCATTCCTACGGAATATGCTAGTAGGAATATGGGAAATCGAGGACTTTCCGCGGGAACTTCTACGGAAGAATATTTACCATATGGGTAAGAGTGTCGCAGAGAAGAAGGTGTTTATGTTTCTGCTTGAATTGCTAACAGCAGGTGTTAGAACTGAAATGGAATTGAAAATAAGTAAACGCACGTGATATTAACGATTGTTTTATTTAATTATTTATCTTAATTATGTCACGTTCAAGTTCAGTTTGTAAGTAGATTGCTCATTTATTTATTTGTTTTATATATTATTTTGTTTACCAGCTTTATTATTATTATTACTATTATTATTCAGAATATTTTTGATGGTTTAATATGAGTAAAAAGGCTAAGACTAGTTATTTATGGTCGTATGACACCATTAAAAATCAGGAGAGAAATTGCATCATGCTAACTTTATCGATAAGTTTATTTTCTTTAAAAATCTGTTTTTGATATTCTAAACCGTCATTCCACCGTGCATTTGTCAAATTTCACTGTGAGGAATATTTATTTTCTTGTCAATTTTATTCGACTTGTTTTGAACTTGATGGCATTAAACTTTTTTAATAGCTTTTTTTTTTATTAGTGAGTGATATGGTTTACATACTGTGCGTTCTTTGTTAAGATAATAGCACCTGTATGTTACAATATTATTTGAAATATTCTGTTTTTCGAGTTTAAATAGAAGTATTTTCAAAATCCTGTATTTACTTATGCAGGATAATTGTCCGTGTACATCTTTTTAAACTTCTACCCTATTTTACAATAGTATTTTTTGTCTTTTAAAATCACAGAAATTTTACTATTAGATAAAATGAAGATACTGTTCGAAAATATTGGGGGGTAAAAAAGGTAATCTATATTCACCATGCACGATACATGTGTATGTTGTATAACCTGAAAGAATCAAAACATTCTTTGTTCACGTATCAACTAAGCTATAACAAGTTACAAAAATAATATGTTATTAGAGAACGAAAAAAAAAATATTGAAAAGAAATTGTTTATCCCATCTCTAGCAGATAGCTGTTTCGGTAGCATTTAGCGTACCGTCTTAGATGCATCAAAGTCTTCCCGTCATCAGTGCACTGATTACAGTACGCTAAAAACTACCGAAACAGCTCTCTGCTAGTTTATTACTTCCTACGGCACTCAAGACGTTGTTTATTATTCTTGTCCATTATTTATGAGTCTGAGAAGTGACATAATATTGATTTACATTTCTATAACATTAATGAAAAGATATTTTATTAGTTACTTCTGTAATTTTAATATTGTTATTACTTCTGTTAAGAATTAGAGTTTTTATTCCAATTTGATTAATTAATAAATTTAAAGTTGAAATTTTAGTAATTTTATTTAAAGCAAAAAAGGCCCAAGTTGGATTCCTTGCTCAAGAAAACTTTCACTGTAAATAAAATTATTTAACAATTAACTTAAAATGCTTTATTAAATGTCATCAGCTGTAAAATATTTTATTTTTCATTACACGTAATTGACTGTCGTTTTCAAAAAGCGAAAATTCAAAAGGAATTTCTTTACAATAGAATCTATATTAAATAGAATATATTACATTCCATATATCTGTAACCGACATTATGTAATGCATAATCTTCTAAGGTCTTTGCATAAATTCGTGCGGTTTTTTATTGCTTCATTTCATAAAAATACATCAAATCAAATGACAATTTTTAATTTAAAATACTCTCCATTACTTTCTCCATTACTACCTTTGCCCATTTTTCGGGTAACAAATGTATAGCATGGCGATAGAAGCTCTCGTCTTTGGAGGAAATAAAATGATCTGCGTCCGCACGAACTTTTGCAACGAACTAATATATTCAATATAAAAAAGTATTGGATTAGTAAAACTTTACGACTTTCACCAAAAACTAAATTCAAAAATCTGGCGTACAATTAATAGAAAGATATTAAAACTTCTTCACACACCATAAATTTTAAGTCAGCACAACCACTTTCGAAGGGACGTAGCCTTTCTTCATCAGGTGCAAACACGTGCTACTGCCTTGGAGGCAAAAGCAAGACTCAAAAAACCAAGACTCAGTCTTGCTTTTGCCTCCAAGACAGTAGCACGTGTTTGCACCTGATGAAGAAAGGCTACGTCCTTTCGAAACCGGTTGTGCTGACTTAAAATTTATGGTGTGTGAAGAAGTTTTAATATCTTTCTATTTACGACTTTCGTTTTCCAATAGATTTACAAATTCTGAGAGGTTCAAAATACGATTTAAAAATCTTTTAAAAGTGTCTGTGTGTTTGCTTGTGTGTGATCCAAATATAATGCCAGGTATACTCTCGAATTAATTCGCAAAATTTCGTGTAAATTTACATGTAATGCGCCTTGACATAAATTGTTTTCGATCAACTTTTTGTACAAATTCCTCTACAAGTAGCGTTAACATTTCTTTGATCATACTCTTTAACATGATAGTATATAAAAGAAAATTTTGCCTAAATATGTACAATTTAAATTATTTTTGATGAAGTGTTATAAATTTAAAAAGGATTATTAATAACAATAGTAAACAGAGAAAATATTTCGCATGCATGGGAGCGTCGCTACCGGATAACCACAGGAAGGTGTAAATTTTTAGCATGAATATTTTTTGAAAGAACACGTCATTACTTTGAAACAAATAGTTGAAGTATAAATATTTAATAAAAAAAAAAAATCTGGTGTGAAACAACCACACGATTTCCATTACCCCCTATTACACGTATTATATACACTTTTTGGAGATAATGTGATCAGAAGACATAGAACTGAGCTAATGAAATAGACATCTAAAAATTTTCCTGTAAGAGAAAGTTAATACACGTTTGCAGTAATCGCATGACGTAAATACATAAAATAGAGTTAACATAGCAAGGGGGGGAAAAAGGTAGAGGATTTTATTTTACTTATTCATTTACTTTTTATTTATTTATTTACTTGATACACCAATTTCCGAAATCTAAAACTGATCTATCTGATCAAGATGACTATTAATTTTCCTGTAATAATCACGTAAAGCATGAGAAATGATATCTAAAATGGGTTTATGTAACAGTTTTTGAGAAAATCGTTAGAGCCGTTTTTGAGACACCGATTTTTACCAAAACTTGGCATATTCAGTTGTTGACCGGAAAACAACAATTACATTCAAAAGGATATTTTAAAGAGGGTTAATATGGCAAGTTTGAAAAAAATCCATACAGCGGTTTAAAAAGGAATCCACTTGCAGGACCTGAAATTCAGCTATTTATACAGAACGCCTATCAATTTTTTCTGAACTAACCAACTTTATCATTCGAAAGGATATTTAATAGAGTATTTATACAGCAATTTTTAAGAAAATCATTTGAGCCGTTTGTGCGATATGGACTTCCAGTTATCCAATTTTCACCAAAATTTGAAAAACTCATCTATACACCAGACCTGTTTCAATTATAAAGTTCTTAGTTCAATCTTTATTAGTTTCCAAGGTATAATAGCCAAAAGATTCACCACATACATACAAACACACATACATACACCCTGACCAATTACCAAAAACCACTTTTTTGGACTCAGGAGACCTTAAAACATGTAAATCAGGTGAAATCTCGATATCGAATTTTTTGACCGAATACATTATTACCCCTACGGTAGTCGGGTAACAGAAGTAAAAAAAAAAAAAAAAAAAAAAAAAAGGAATTCTCTAAATTGCTGTCTGTAAAACACAAAACTGACTTTTTTAGCTCATTGTTATACTTTGCTGACATAAAAATCTTTATTATTCATCATGTAAAATATTTTTAATAAATAAATTTTATGGCGAACACAACATACTAATTTGATTATAAAATTTTAGTGCTTAAGAATCCATAAGAATGTAATAATGTCCATAATTAAAAACTGCACAAGTAAATAAATCACGAAAAAAATCAATTCTTGTTTTTACCTTTTTGAAAAGAACAAAAATTTATCGTTCTGACACATTAACATTGACATCCCCATTATATTTTCTGCAGACAAATTCTATCCATTCCCGTTAAAGACAAAACAGCCGAACGCTAGAAATGTCAGCTTCATAACTTAACACATCAATTTTATTTCGCTCTTTTCCTCGCCGTCCATTACTGACATAGTTGCAGAGAAATAAAAGGTAAAAAATTGTTTAAGAATAGAAGAGGTCTTTGTTCGAAGACAGAGGATTTTTATATAATACCAATAATATCTCTCTAATTGGAAAAGAAAAAATATATAATGTAGGTGTGCCAATTATGGATAAATTAATTCTTATAAAAATTTCCAATTTCTTTTATTCTTTGTATTCTTTTCATTTCTGCGTTATAGTTTAAAAATTTATAAACAGTTATATAATTGTACATAAAAAAAAAAAAAAACTATTGAACAAGATAGAAAAAGTATGCATCATGATTTGAATCCACGAATCGTTAATTATATACATGCCACTTTAGATTACTTTTGGTGTAAAATGCATTATATAAATCCTCATCTTAAATAATTATAAATATTATTTATTTATTTCTTTATTTTGTGTGTGTGTGTGGGAACAAGAATGTAATGTTTTTGTGCTCATTAATTCACGAACAAAATTAGGGGCGTTATAAGTTTAAAGCTTTTGTCTATCTATTTCTATATGTATGTTACCTACTGTAACATTGTAAAAAATAAATTTTAAATGCATTTTTTTTTATAATTATAACGCTGGTTCAATCTGTATTGTTCTTAGCTATGTTGGATAAAAATCTCTTTAAGAATTTTTTTTTAAGTTAATTAAAACTAGCAGGCTTTGCCTTTCCTTTCTTTAAAACTAAATTTCCTTTCTTTAAAACTGCATTTTCTGTAAATTTTGTGTAAAAATAAATCATTTATGTTTTTATATATTTGATGCTCTACTTAGATTAAAATGGCTGTTGCTACATTAAACTTCTTGTCGAAACACGTTCGGTGTACAGTCAGTAACAAAAGTGTCCGAACACTAGCAAAAATTCCTATATAAAAAAAGTACGCTTAATACAGTTTTTCTAAATAAATCTTTGTCGAATCCTGTTCTTAGTCAGTGTAAAAATATGATTCGATAAGGATTTATTTAACAAAACAGTATTAAGTGTAATTTTTTTATATAGGAATTTTTGCTAGTGTTCGGACACTTTTGTTACCGACTGTACTTCAACACCAAAATTTAAAAAATCGCCTAGCAGGATCTGTTAATGAAACTGATAAAATAAAAATATGGTTCATAGAGTTTAAATAATCTATTTAAAAAAACTTTTAAAACCCAAATTATTAATGTATCGTATCACATACATAGATATAGTAATAATATATAGGTTGATCATTGCGGAGAAAAAAGTGATTCCTTTTCACTCGGGAAAAGACGGCGATTTTACCAAAATATGGCAGTCTTTCCCCGAGTGAATACACACGGGAATACACACGAAAGTTTTAGCAAATAATATTCATGAATAATTTATTTACTAAAGGTGAATGAAAAGCTCCAGATATAGTTTCAAATTCATTCTTCTTTTTTTCCTTTTTTCCTTCAATACCACTTAATGGCTGATTCCAAAGCTTTTTTTTCGGCATCAAAAATCTTTGCACGATAATATGGGGATGATAGATCTATGTATATTATTATATCTATGATCACATAAATCTTTTAGAAGATAGAATAAAACTTAATTTGAAAAAAAAAATAATAATAACTTTTGTTTATTAACCAAAATAGTTGATGAAATTTGAAATGCAAGTTGGTCTTGTGGGGTACAGGCTGTATATTATATTTTTGTGTTCGTGAGAGAAAATTTAAAAGAATTTGAAATTTGCAAATTTTAATCCCACTTAAAAATCATGTGACTTAATGTGAAGCAGATTTTTCATTTTTTTCCTCCTAACGGTTTCCATACAATCTTCTGCTGTTGCCACCTAAAATTAATACTTTAGTTAATTTTAAAAAATCTAATTGTCCGATTGATAAGCTGTTTAATGCATCGGATTTACAAAAATTTTTCCTTTCATTTGCTATATTATTTGTAACGATGCGACTGATATTTCTAATTTATTTTCTAATCTTTCTGATTTATTTTCCTCATTTTAAATAAATGTACGTTTTTTTTTTTTTTTTTTTTAAATTATTATTATTATTTTGTCGAAAAAAAAATTGGCAACAATTAAATTATGGATAAAATTTTAAAATTTAAATGGCTTATTTATCAGAAATTAGAAGGTTATTATTTTCACATTTTAATTAATTAAGAAAAAACTAATCATCCGATTGATAAGCTGTTTAATGCATCGGATTTACAAAAATTTTCGCTTTCATTTGGTATCTGATTTGTAACGATGCGACTGATATTTCTAATTTATTTTCTAATATTTCTGATTTATTTTCCTCATTTTAAATAAATGTACGTTTTTATTATTATTATTATTATTATTATTATTATTATTATTATTATTTTGCCGAAAAAAAAATTGGCAGCAATTAAATTATGGATAAAACGTTAAAATTTAAATGGCTTATTTATCAGAAATTAGAGGGTTATTATTTTCACATTTTAATTAATTAAGAAGAAACTAATCAAAAATTCGAAAATCTGACTTCGATGTGCACAACGACCCTTCGGGGGACACCTTTGTGTTAAATCTCGTGACTGTCCGAGCTACCGTTTTCGAGAACAGTGAAATATACAAATATTGCTCACTTAATAGTAAAATTTAAATGGCTTATTTATCAGAAATTAGAAGGTTATTATTTTCACATTTTAATTAATTAAGAAAAAACTAATCAAAAATTTGAAAATCTGACTTCGATGTGCACAATGACCCTTCGGGGGACACCTTTGTGTTAAATCTCGTGACTGTCCGAGCTACCGTTTTCGAGAACAGTGAAATATACAAATATTGCTTACTTAATAGTATAAGATGTTTAGATTTAATGGCCAGGACCGATTATTGCAGGCTACGATATTTCCTCTGAGCTTCGGAAGCATAGCTTGCTCTAGTACTTGTCAATCATGTTTTGATACCAATTTTCTGCAAAACAGAAAAAATATGAAACCGCATAGTAGGCGACGATGTTAACGCTCAACCTCAGTGTCACAATTTGTGATGTTACCTAGCACTTCTCAATCCCGTTTTGATACCAATTTTCAGCAAAACTTCAAAAAACAATATGTAACCGTATAGTATTAGACGACGATATTACCGCTCAGTCTCAGTAGAACAATTCTGGATGTTACTTAGCAATTCTCAATCCCGTTTTGATACCAATTTTCAGCAAAACTTCAAAAAACAATATGTAACCGTATAGTATTAGACGACGATATTACCGCTCAGTCTCAGTAGAACAATTCTGGATGCTACTTAGCACTTCTCAATCCTGTTTTGATACCAATTTTCTGTAACGCAGAAAAAATATGTAACCGCATAGTAGGCGATGATTTTACCGCTCATCTTCCGTAGCACAATTTGTGTTGTTACTTAGCACTTTCCAGTCCCGCTTTGATACCACATTCTCCGTATGCAAAATAGAAAAATATGTAACTGCCAGATAAAATCTGTATGAATGTTACAGATTTTAACTTGTTACAGAAAAAAAAAAGTATCTTTTTTATAGATTGAGATGTAACTTTACACTATTTCTGTAGTTTTAGAAAACAGAAATTTTCTAACGGAAAGTCAGAGAAATTTCTTGTTTTTTAAAAGAATTTTTTACAAGAAATTTAGGAAATTCTACGTGCATATTTGGACAGGAAATACAGCATATTCATAAATGCGATGTATAACACAATTTAGTCCATAATTGGGAATTTAAAGAAATTTCAGAATCGAAGGGTTTTTAAATATTGACACATACTAACACATTACATATTAACACATTATTAGTAGATGTTCCTTGGACTTTGAAATTTTTAATTTTTTGTAGATTTTTAATTTTATTTTCAATTTTTACACATAATCAAATATTCTAATGCATAACCAAGCTATCATTATTTATATATCAAATTATGAATGAAAATTTTTAAACACAACAAGCTGGTAAACATTTTTAATAAAGTCATTTTTAAAATCAGTGTTTTCTATACTATGATTTCCTTCTTGTTAGAATTTTAATTGTAAACACCTTTTCGATGCAATTTTTCATGAAGTAGAACAAAGTAATTAAAATTTAATACGAATGATACCAGAAAATTTCGTTTTTGTTAATCCAATGGCCTCTGATCCCATAGGAGATATTAACAAATATACAAAATTTTCGAAAGGCTTTATTAAGCCCCTGAAGGGAACCCAGAAAGCCCTATTTCCGGCATGTACCTTTCACCAACTATATGTATTTTCTCTCCGGAATGATTAAAGATAGATTTATAATTTTTATGGCAGTTATAATAGCCTGTTTTACATACTTTAACAGACCTTTTTTTTTTCTTTACTGTTAAAATTTTCAGTTCGAACTTGAACCACTATTTGGAGTAAAGTTATAAGCAATACCAAAATATGGTTCAAACTCACTTTTTAGTTTTCGCCTTTTGCTATTGAATTTCAGTTGCACCAAAAATTGAAGCTGATATACAAAGGAAGTGTTTCGCGTGCCCTTTATATTCAGGAGATGGTGCCACTAGCGCGCTGGAAATAGAGACCCTGTCTTAGAAAGAGACTGGACATTGGCGTGCCGGCTTTTTGACAAAATCCTCCATTTTAGTGCAAGTTACTCCATTGCTTAACATTACGCGTAGATGAAATTTCGATTATTTTACGCCATAAATGGAGGAAAACTTATTTATTACATTTTTACTTTGTTGAGAAATAAATTACTTTAATTTTGAAATATTTGTAAAAGATTAAAATGCATTATTATTTATTTTATATCATGTTTTATATACTTTGAATTCACTTATTGCATGTATTTTTTACGTATTTATTTCCTAACATATGAAATAATTACATTATTTAGTTGCTAACTATTAGTTTTTAAGTTTTTTTTTTTTTTTTTTTTTGCGACATATGTAATATGTCAGATCTTAATGTATTTTTCTAAATTGACATGTGTTTTTCTAAAATACATATTTAAAAGAACTGTATTAAAAGAACACTTTTTTATTATTTTCTAGTAGTACGCAAAATGCATCCGCTTTCTTAAAATAAATCTATAAAAAATAAAGAAAATAAGGTATACATTATTCACTAGCATATTAAATATAAATTTCTTTTATATAACATTTGCCATAGTAAATTTTATAAATAATATTTTAATGAGTTATTGTTTTTATTTACATAATACTTTTAAAAACTAAAAGGGAAAAAAACCATCAATGAAATAAGTAAATGTAAATAATATAAATAAAAACATAGTTTTTTAATTTCTAAAAATATTACTTAGTATTTTGAGAAATTTTTATTAAATTATTATTTTTGATTAGTGGTTAATATTTTTACAAAAATAAATAATTACGTCATTATTAATAATAAGACTTATCTATATAAATAAAGAGAAGTGTCTGTGTGTGTGTGTGTGTCTGTGTATCTGTGTGTCTGTGTGTGTATCTGCGCTCTGGTGCTCACACTACTGATCGCAGAGCTTCCAAATTTGGCATATAGGTACCTGGGACCCTGCAGTTGTGCACCTCATCGAGATTTTTTCGAATTTCGAATTTGAATTTTTTAAATTAATGTTTTTTCGATTTTAAATATTGACTTCAATGTTTCATTTTTCATGAATTTATTCTTCGGTTGTTATCGTCTGCGTATCTTAGCAACGGCTATTATCCAATTCATCTTTTATTTAATACATTCATTTGAAGGCGATTTTATTTTCTTATTTTATTTTTCCTTATTATTATTATATTTATTGAAAATCAAATGGTAATGGAATAGAAATAAATTGTTACGTTTATGTATAAATTTTATATTATAGCAACTTTTTATTTTTCATTTTTTTTTATTTTATTTTTTTTTTAATTAATTCCTTTAAAAGAAAAATCTTTTTTTTATTATTATTATTATTATTTATAATATTTATTGGGTGAAAAAAAAATGGTAGTTTATAGTAGAAAGGATAAACTGATTAAAATTCGTTTTTCATGTATTTAATTCCTTTTAAAAGAAAATCTACTTTTTTATTTTATTTTATTGCACTAATCGGAATCAAATTGTAATATAGTGTAAATAACGGGGGCTATAAAACACATGGTTCAAAAACTAAAATATATAATAGATGCTGAGATACAGTCATCTTTAAAATCGCAGTTCTTAAATAACAGAAAATCCACAAGTCGTCGATAAATACCCAGATTGAAGTGCCCGGGAAAGACCTTTCTATAGACAGTGGGAAACTGGACCCGATGCAGTACGGGTAGAAAAAAGATCTGCCTTAGGCAACGGGTACCCGAAAAAGTGATTTCAGTGTTTATTTTATTTATTATTACTATTATTATTTTATTAACTTTTTATTTGTAATGTGATATAAAAAATAAATACTGATCCAATTATTTTGAAAATTCATTTAAATATAGTGACCAGCGAAGCGGGCGTAGCCTGCCAGTTTGAAATAAATAAAATATGCTTTTTTAGTTTGTAAAAATATTACATACATATTTTATAAAATTATAAAAAATAATTTCCTTTCTTCTGCCGTAGTTTTACATTTATTCATGAATTACTTGACACAAACTAAGATTACCATATTTTTTTAAACATTTTTCTAACTTTTTAAATGTAAAATGTATGTCCGCAGAAAAAATAAGGTAGAATTACTTTCAGAATCAACGTATTTTGCTTAATGTAGAAATATATAACAAAAAACCCTCTTTTTTCCGATCTCAGTTGAAAAACTAACCATATCTTACCAAAGATTAAAACAAAATTCGTTTTTCTTCAAATTTCTTTTTTTTTTTTTTTTTTTTTTTTTTTCTAAAAGGAAAAAAATTACATATTTATATTCTTCATTGATTTTTAAACAAATTTAATACAATTTTCTTCCGTTTATGTTGTATACACTGTAAAAAATATGTCCTATTTGCTGCCTGAAATTCTCTGTAATTTGAGAATATATGTTCTGACAACGTAATTTTTTCGTAAATTAAGCGTATTTTCTCAAATTACAGAGGATTTCTGGCTGCAAATAGGACATATTTTTTACAATGTAGTAAAGTTTTAATCGTGAAGAAAAAAGCATTACGTTCTACGTAGGGCTGTGCCGATTAATCGATTAATCGGTTCGGTTAATCGATCAATGCTTAGTCCCGATCAATTTTTTTAATCGAGTTAATCGGCTCGATTAATTCGATTAAAAATTTTCAAAATCCGATTAAAGTTTTCAAACTACGAATTAAAGTAAAAATTTAAAATGCTGTTGAGCCTACATATTATTTTTTCTCACATATTTTGCTAACAAACATTCTAAGAAGCGTCCATCCAATAATTAAAAAAAAAAAAAAAAAAAAAAAAAAAACCTCTTAAAAGAAATTGTTACCCTTTTGTTGAGAGAGAAAAGTGGGAAGACGGTTCTTAAGCAAAATGCCGTTTTAAGTCTGTGCTGGGGGAATGCGTTTCGCAGAAACAAGAAGCTTCCAAAAAACGTAAATGCTCAATATAAAGAAAAGGATTGTGATTTGCAATATCCCTTTAATGGGGAAGGTGTCAACAGGATTTCGCAATACCTTCGAGCGGTTATTGTCCGTTTAGAATTGCTGGTAATAACTATTGAAGTAGAAACAGAAAATAACATTCTGTTTTCTATTCTGAAATGACGAAGAAGAGTTGAAATATAAACAATGAAGAATTTGAGACTTTTTTATAATGATAATATGGAATTTTGAGAATTCATTTAAAAATAGTGGCAAGCGAGGTGGACATGGACAAAGCCAGCTACTATAAAATGAAAGTGCATGTAAATTCATCTAATTTTTCTTTCAAATTGAAAATGAATTTATTAAAAGTAAAATTAAATAAACGAAAATATTTTTATAAAATTAACACTTAAAGTCAACAACTATTACTCTGAAAATTGATTTAAATTTTGTTCTAAAACAAATATAATCGATTATTATTTATTTATTTATTTTTTTTTTTCTTTCAGTCAAACATATAAATAAAATAGTAATATTGAGAATTTATTTTTTAGAATATAAATTAATAATGAATGCAAGATAAATATATGTTGTTTCTCATCTGTACTCTCGAATAAAAAATTTATTTGGAAATATAGTAGGAATGTGTTTTTTCATTGTTCATTTGCATGTTTATTATTATTATTATTATTATTATTTATTGTTTAAGGAACAAGCTATATTTACATCTATATCATTTTTGTGGTTTGTTGTGTACAATCTGGAGGGGAAAAAATCACATAGGAGAATTTTATTCATCATTTAAATAAAATTATGTAATAAAAAATGAAAATCGATTAAAAGTTCGATTAATCGACCGATTAATCGATTAATGAACTACGATTAACACAGTTAAAACTGTTAATCGATTCCCACCCCTAGTTCTACGGGAGTCGCTCCGATTTGGCACTAAAATGGCCGACTTCCGTCAATGTCTAGTTTCTTCCAAATATAGGGACAGCTGAAAATCACCGGCTTTAAGCCGGAGAGTGAAAATAAAATCTGTAAAATGAGGTAGTACTTGATTCTGTCATTTAAAACTAACATTCATTATAAGAGAAAAAGAGTTCTTTATTCACTGGATCACTAATCAGATTATACTATAAGGAAGTTTATTGAAATATATCCTTTTAAGAAGAGAGGAAAATCTATTATATACAGTACAGGTATTATGATCAGTACAATTCTTTTTGAAACCAAATCAAGCTTAAATTAAAGAGTGCTGTCGAAAACATAGGTAAAGTGTAAATTTTGTGCAACAACTCACCCATGGGTCAAGATGAGACTCTAAAAGATTTAGCACTTTTTACGAAAATCAGCGTAAGAGAGAACAAGCGGGTTAGAAATTGTGGCCCAGTGCTCGAGAGTTAGATTTGAGTCAAGAAGTTCTTCAGTTCGATTCTCGGCTCGGTCGAATGTTGATTTTTTTTTTTTTTTTTTTTTTTTTTTTTTTTTTAAATACATAATACTAATTTTTGTTCCAACATAAAATTACCAAATTGTGGTAAAAGGTTAAACCATCGGATGGTTGCATCTACTTTAATACCAAGTTTTGGTTCAAACTGACACTAAACTTTTAATAGTGTAAGTAAAAGTGACAAATTTTTATTAACTGTTTATTGAAAATCTCTTTTAAATTAGCATTTTGGGTAAAATTTCCTTGCCTAAAATAAATAATTCTCAATAACTTATTATACCCCCGTGTTAATATGTACAATATAATGAAATATCAGTGTCATTAAAAATATGGGTTCTTAAGTTTCATGGAAATTGAAATTAAAAAAAAAAAATGGGGGTGGGGGGGGGGAGATGAACACGAACATGAAAAATCCAGATTTTGAGAAAAAATCATTTAAAGATACAATTGTCAACAGTAAGCTATGAAGTGCACTTAGAAAGAATAAAAATTTCCTACACTTCTTCTTTATATACAAGCATGTGGGATACATCTTTGAAAAGGTTTTAAGCTATTTAGTGATATATATATATGAAATCTATATTTTGGTCAAATTTCGCTTACCTGGTCACATTAAATAGAAATACAGTAAATAATATAAATTATTTCACTTAAGTGCTGAAGATCAAGAAAAGCATTTAAAAATACAATTTATGTTAGAAGTTTTAGAAAAACCAATTGTACGTTTCCTTTTCTCTGAAAAGGAAAGAAATTTATCTCATCAGAAAACCATCAAACCAAGAGGCATCAGGTGTGCTAAATTCCTATTAGACTTTTAAAATCCTTTCATTTTGAAACATTAAAGTCTATTTTCAACATGAAATTTCCACGTAATGCATTCCTCACATTATCATTAAAGTTAATAGTTGCTTGCCAAAATTAGCTCGGTTAATAAATTTGCTTTTAACTTCCACTGTTGTTTGTCGCTGATGACCATTACAGATTCTTTGGAAATAAAAGTTCAAGAAAAATTGCAGAACAAGCAAAGCATTTTTAATCGAAGAGTCTGATTTAAAGAAAATAACAATGCGTAGAGTTTTATAGAAAAATGAATTCACTCAACTAATTTTCTAACTATTTATAAAATGCATTTAAACAGCTATTTATAAGATTTTAATAGTTATATTCTTTCATAAAAGAAAAACACCTTTCAGTATTTTTTTTTAACTTTACTTAATTATTTATAAATATTTTAAAATTCCGAAAACTATCTGCTTTATAACAGTAATATTTCAAAACGATTTCAAAACACAGAAAAATATATACAATGTTTGCATTAAAAAACTAGTATGTTTTCGACACTAAGACTTTCTTCTATATTTCCCTATATAGATTCACGCAGTACAAATTATCTATTCAAATTATTAAAATTAATCACCATGATAAATGCACGCGATTTTCATTATAGGGAAGTATTACGCTAATGTCCAAAGAAAGTCAATTTTATACAATTCTAAAAGTATCTCAAAAAATGTTTTTTTTTTTTTTTTTTTTTTTTTTTAATGAAAAAAATCGATAACTTTGTTTTAAATTATCGCATATCTATGGTTCAACCATTCCTTTTAATGGTATTGACGAGTTCTTTTAAAAGATACCCATATTAAAATTTTGCCCCCAGCCGCTCGGGGGGGGGGACATCCCCCAGGGAGAGAAGCGTTGACCCTAAGTGTCCAAAATATTTTTCCTAGTATTATTACTATTATGAATAATACTTTTTGATTTCATAATGATTTGTTAAAAAAGACTCTCATTGCGCATTTTTGTAGGAAATTTTGCCCTATACTGCCATGCTAAAAGTTTCGAAAAGGCAGGTTGGCATTTCTAACATTTGGACAATTTTCGCCAAAAGTTAATAAGTCCTAATTTATGTCAAGGTGCAACTATAAATCAATTTGTATGAAATTCTTTGCAGTTGTTCCTGAGATACAGTTGCCACAAAATTTTTGTCACACACACACACAGAGAGAGAAAGACGGGCATTTCCTAAAATCATGTTCTAGCCCTTTCAAAACGTGTAAATCCATCAAAAACCTGAAGTCCAAAATGTTTACTGTGCCAATACGTTCTTCTATTGAATATAAAAAAGAATGAAAAATATATATATCTGTCAATATTCAAAAATTCTTGTGAAGTAATTGTGAAGCTGAAGCAGTGTTTAATAACTAATTCTAAAGGAAAAGACAAGGGTGACTAACAAAATGTCACAAGTCATCAAATATAATTTAATCATGCGAAGTTCCAGTACGTACGTAGGACTCTCATAAAATTCTAATTTTTACTAACTAATTTATTCTGCATATCAATTAATTCGCTGTAAATTACCACGATTAAAATTAATTTGTTTGTTTTAGTAAAAGCGTAGTTTAAAGCAATTCGCGTCCAGCCTATTCTACGATAACGGCCTTTAAACTGTCAAGAAACGATGGAAAAAATGCATAATTCTTAATGGTAACTATCGTGAGGTTTCACACAATTTTTGGAAATTAAGTTGGTTTGAAGCCTTAACTTTGATTTAGAAAGATAATCTACGAAGGTTTGGTAATCGTTGCAAGTTTGAAAAGAAAACTTTGAGGTTTTCGATATTAAATAAGGGAAGATGGTCTAAATGGATTCCCTTAAGGGAAAAACTTGTGTAAAACAACATAACTGTTTAAATAAAACTTTGGTCCTTTGCTAGTGTCTTTTAAGCTATATTTTACATTATAAACATACTTTAATAATATTTTAAACTTAAACTGAGTAATGAAAAAAATAGATTTTTGAAAAAGGATCTAAAGGATCATTATACCCTCACCAAAGGGCAAAATGATCCTTCATTTAAAAATATTTGTAAATTGCTTTTTAACTTCAAAATAATGGATATAAAAGTAATTATGACAATACATAATGAAATAATATAAGGTTAACAATTAAATAGCGTACATAATTTACTTTATGAAAAAAAATCTTGTGTGTCAATCACACGACTTTCTCTTACCCTGAAATTTAATACTATAAATACACGTTTGAGATTGAGAGGTAAGATTACGAGTACTGGTATTAAACCCTATGTTAAAACAATTCAAATTAGGCTTCGGAAGAGTTTTATGTGATAATTAGTTCTGTGTTAGGGGGGCTACTGCCCCCTTAACCCCCGTTTCATTACTGCACCTACATTTATATAGAATTTAAATCTGTTATTAAAATTAAAAGTTCACTTAAAATCATTCAGACAACTTTCACAAGCAACATTATTGGATTTGATTATGCGTGTTAAGGTATTACCGTTCTTACCGTTCTCTCTGTAAGAACAGTAATCGTTAAAACCATGTGGCTATACTGACTTGGGTATAATACCTCGAGAGGGGGGGGGGTCTTTTTAAGGGAGTTTTCTCAGAAGATAACAACAATACGGCAAAATGCGAACAGCATTTTAGCATTTTAAATTGATCATTTTAAAGAAAAACTAATATTAGAGTTCTTTGCGTGTAGAACTAGATCGCAGAGGTTGTTATTTTTGGAAAAATTAATTTTTAGTCTTTCTTGGTTTTTAAAACAGTGCAAATAGGAAAACTTTATAAAAACAAACTGTATGTTAATTTCAATTTAATTCTCTGCAACTTTGTCTTCCAAGAGTCAACAAAAATGCAAAATTTAACATGCAGATCTTTAACACTAAATTAAAATATATTGAAGATTGTTTATATGCATAAACATATAAATTAGTAGGGCGTAGAGTTTTGTGAAAATGTTTCGTTTTTTCTTTCTTTCTTTTAAATTTATTTTTAAACAAACTATATCGTAACCTTCATCTTAAGGTTATAACTTATATATTTTCAAGTGTAATATTTCAACCGGTGGCTGTTTATTTATCCACTTGTGCATGTGTCTGCGTGTAACACACATTTTTTTTAGATGTATACATTGTGTTTAAAAAACATTAAAATCAACCTTAATTACTTAAATTACGAATTATCTGCAGTAAAAAAATTACACGGGATTTTTAAAAATCGATTAAAAACTTCCAAAAATAAAATCCAGATAATTATTAGATTTAAATATTTATACGGTCAACCCTAAAAATTGCTTATTGAGTAAAAGTGTCACACTAAATAAGTGAAAGGAAAAATTTTAGCTTTATCTAATTTTTAACAGAATTTTTTGCAATAAAACCCTAAAACATTTATTATTATTATTATTATTGTTATTCAAAATATATATTATAATCATTAAAACTCAGATCAAATAATTGTTATTTGTTGCGGTGTAATGCATTCCAAAATGATTTTGCGTGTCTTCATAAAAGGAAAATAAATGTTTAATCTGTCATTTTAAATAAAAAGTATGTTAAAAAAAATCCTTATAAAATATTGAATTTTCTTAAAAATTCAAACATTTTTATTAAAATTATATCTTATACATCTAATTTAAGATTTTTCGTTATGTAGAGATTAAGACAAGATGAATCAAAGGACCTAGGTCTGTGGTTTTTTTTTTTTTTTTTTTTTTTTTTTTTTTTTTGTAAAAGGATTCTAATTGGATTCAAGAGAGTGTCAGATAATCACGGAAAACTCAGAACTGTTAGGCCAATAAGCGCGACGTGAATTCGAACCAGGCAACTACCACCTAGGAGCATAAAGCTCTCGGACACTGGTGTGGCATTATATGTTCTAGAAAATTGCTGCTAGATGAACTTCTAGATTAAACTTTTCAATTTCTTCACTAAATACTAGTACAAAGAACTTTTTATTTATTGAAATGAGATGATAAATATATATTTCCATGTAACTTAATATCTTTATGTATCATAAATATTATTATGATGTAATAAATAATTTTTAAACTGGCTTTTTATGAACTATGTTTATGCATTAGGTTGGTTCGAAAAAATTGATTTTTTTATTTCGGAATCGCGTTACCTCTCAAAAGTTGTAGTTTGTTATCCTCATTTGGGGAAAAATAAAAAATAAATTCTAAGTTGACATCTTCAGTTCGCGCACGAGGCTGAAAGTTTAAAAAAAGATGTTAAAAATTGAAATTTTCAAATAATAACAAAATTAGTTTTTTTTTTTTTTTTTTTTTTTTTTTTTTTAATAATGCAACAGCCATAAATTGGCAGTATATAGCGTAGTTTGAACCTAAAAAAATATTCTATAGCTTTTACATAATATCTTTAGTTCGCGCATTCGCCTTAAATTGGGCTAAAATCGCCTAAAATTTTTAATTTACGTGTTTAATATACTATAATGCATACATGACATATTTACGTTTCAAAAGTATTTTAAAAATTCTAAATTTGTTGAATATAACCTTTTATTACAGTATTATATGTACAAGTATAGTTACAAACACATTTATACGAGGGTTGTAAATTAAATAGTGGCAACTTAACCTTGAAACTCGCAGAAGGGCGGGCATGCGCAAATAGGATATGGGAGCGGTGAGGTGGCGCTGTTTTCGATATGTAGAGTGCAAAAATCAGTCGATCTGCTAAGAAGGGTAGTTGTTGTGTGACGTTAAAGTGAGGAGTTTCGTTTCCATCGCTCTAAAGCATGTTTTCAAAAGGTGATCAGCGGTCGTGGCTTAAAATCGAAGTTGCCCGTGGCAAAAATGCAACAGAATGCTATCGAGGATTAGTGGAAGCATGTTGCACAAATACTTTACCGTATAGGACAGTAGCACGATGCAAAGAATCTCTAATAATAAAGAAGGAAAGGCTTTGAAAGTCGTAACTATCGCCATCTGTTAGAAGAATATTTTCAAAAAGAAAAACTTTGTATTGCAAGGAAACTAACTTGAGGGCGAACAATTTTTACAGTTGCCAAATAGGTTTGCCTGAAACCGCTCCAGTAAAAGAAGCAGCTGGATAGGAAAGAAGCTTTGGCAAGCTTGAGTGTGGTTTACGGTTTACGTCTCGCGCGCTATTTTTAAAATAGACAGTCGCTGCTTTGTTACGTTGTAATTTCAACGTTCAGTCAGAAAGATTATTTTTTGTGTTCTATTTTAAAGCAAGATAAATAGTAATCGATCAATCATCAATGCGTCACTTTCAACGTAATATTATAATAATATAATCTAAAATGTCTATGTGATCTATGATATGATGTGTGCTTGTGTTGTTTTACCGGTAAAGATGTGAAATCAACGTTTGTTATCAGCTCGAGTTCGGCCCGATTATTTTGTTTGTAGCATAATTCTACTTATTTTTTATGAATTTATGGATTACTATTTCACTGTTCACTGAATTTAAGATGCTTTGGTTTGGCTGTTTATAAACAAATGTAGCCATCCGTAGCATCTATTTTTTCAGTATTCAACTGAACCGTTCAGTATTCAGTATGAAATTTTACATTTTTAGTAATGGTGAGTATCATTTTAGCCTATGTTTTCTAAAAAGTAGTGGTCATTTTCTGTATTTTTATAAAATTGCTTTTTTCTAGAGATGATTATTTCTTTTAGTTATATTTTTAACTTTTAAAACCTAACTGTTTTTGTTCAGTTTATGAAAATTTTTTAGAAAGAGCAGATTATTATTATTATTGTTATTATTATTATTTTATTTTATTTTTAACAGATAATTATGTCTTTTGGGTTTGTTTTTAACTTGTTAAAACATAACTGTATTTAGATAAATTAAATAACTGTTTTTGTTCATTTTATAAAAAGATTTTAAAAAATTCTGTGTATATGCTATATACTATATGCATTTCACTCTCTCTTTTTTAAATTATAAAATATAAGATAAATACTGACAAATTGAAATAAAATCTAGTAACACAATGCAGAAGAAAGATGAAAATTAAACTATTTTCAAAAGAGGTTTAAAATGTTTTAGTGTTATGACATTCTTTATTAAGTAAGTAAAACTTGAAAGTGATATTAAAACAATTTTCTAGCAGTTATTATTAGAAAATGTAGCACTTTTTTAATATATTTTGTAAAATAAATATCTGTACCTTCCATTATTATTGATAATCAAATATAAAATTATCTCATTATGTAAAATGTTATATAAGCGATTGCTTTAAATATTTTCTCCTTGTTTTATATATGTATATTTCGTAAGATGGTTAACAATTTTTTATGCATATGTGCTAAAGATAGACATATTCTGCATTGCTTTTAAAAATAAATATTAACAAAGTTCTTAAAATGCAATAATAAAATCTAGGTAAGGGAGGAAGAATCTATATTCAAAAGAGTTACAAAGTGTTATAAACGTTTTTTATTTATTTATTTTGTTGATAAGTAAATATAATTTGAAAATCATATTATTGTTTAAAATATTATTCGAGGGTTCTTTTTTTTATTGTTATTAAATTAAAAAGCAGTCCTTTTTTTTGTTTTAGTGCAAAAGACTTTTAAAATAAATCTTCATCTCATATAGTAAAGAGCATTTAATCTTGAATCATGGGATTATAAACAATATACGATGATATATCGCTACTTTAAATAGCCAAATTTCGCCAAACTGCCAAGCATCTGCCAGAAGCTGCTACCCCTGTAAATTTGCTTCACTGCAATACAAATTTTTCCTTTAGCCGGCGGTCATTCGTTTTACATTACGTCTACGAGCCTTCCCTTCTTTCCGGTTTAGAGATTCTTTGGCACGATGGGTTCAAGCATTTCGTTCGGGTCGGAATGAGACTGCGGATTTGCAACAACAAACATGCTTTAGAGCGATGGAAACGAAACTCCTCGCTTTAACGCCACACAACAACTACCCTTCTAGCAGATCGACTGTTTTTTGCACTCTACACATCGACAACAGCGCCACCTCACCGCTCCCATATCCTATTTGCGCATGCGCGCCCTTCTGCGAGTTTCAAGGTTAAGTTGCCACTATTTAATTTACAACCCTCGTATGTATATAATAACATTGCATATCATAGCTAATTACAGAATGATTTATAGATTTACCTATTTTTTGTGTCTTTAAGATTCCTCAGATGTGTTGGGCATTGTTTTAAATTGAGGTTTATACTCAAATGAAGGTATAGTTGATCTTCAGAGCGAAATTGTCCTTATGAAACCATCCCTGTTCTCTTCTCCACATACTTTAGTACAAGATTCTGTTACGAGTTTTACAATTCTTTCGACACTTTGCGTGGGGCAAGGAAATTTAATTAGCTCGAACTCTGGGAAAAAATTAGTATTAATAAGATCTTCTAGGCTGTGCATTGACACATTGCTCATTATTGGAGGAAGCGTAAGTTTGCACTTGGACCAATCAATAAGTTCAATATAATTTGAAGCTGCAAAATTGATGGTCGATGGTTGAAAAGTTCGCACCGATTCCCCTTTTGGTTCTTGTTTTCTTGCTTTTAGCAATCTTCGAAAAGCTAGCTGTCTTACGGGTACTCTCTCATCTAGTACCATTGAAATTAAAAGATTTTCGGGATGAAAAAAAATACGCATTCATCTGAATGACAGGATGCATTATTTTACGTACCCTGTCGAGCAGCTGTCTTGGGAAAAAACTCTGGGAAAAAATTAGTATTAATAAGATCTTCTAGGCTGTGCATTGACACATTGCTCATTATTGGAGGAAGCGTAAGTTTGCACTTGGACCAATCAATAAGTTCAATATAATTTGAAGCTGCAAAATTGATGGTCGATGGTTGAAAAGTTCGCACCGATTCCCCTTTTGGTTCTTGTTTTCTTGCTTTTAGCAATCTTCGAAAAGCTAGCTGTCTTACGGGTACTCTCTCATCTAGTACCATTGCACAGTGTTCGGAATTTCAAAAAAGCTGGCCAAAAGTCGAAAAATTTAGGCGCGTTTTTAGACGTAATTACCGCGGAAATACCTTCAGAGGGAGCCACTGAATGAAACTGTGAGGTGGAAAATTTATTCTATCTACATATTTCTAAGTGTAGGCTGGCGGAAAACGTGACAATTTTTTTCTTTTAATGCATTTTAACAGTTAAACAAATAGTGTTTCTCGGAAAATTTCGCAACAACAACATTCAACAAAATATGGCCGACAATTGTGGAGGTTAGTAGATAATATTTATGCTGTATTTTTTTTAATCAAGTGATCTCCTGAGCGGCTTTTTGAAGTTAACCTCAATTATAACATAACCAAAAGTTTCAAAGTATGGAAACTTTTTTATCTCGCAAGATCCCGCATTGATTCAAAGTGGAGTGTGTTAAGGGATGTCCATTTTATTCAGCCGTTAAAGAATTGGGTGCCCCCGCCTGCCCCTGTATGTGTAAAAGCGTTTTAACTTTTTAATTTAATTTTTTAATTTTTTGGACTTTGGTCTGCCATATTGGATCCGCCATCTTGTTTTTGAGTGCAAGATCACTTTTTTTATAAAAACTGATATCAAATTTGAATTTAGCGCCCTCAAAAACCCTTAAATGTGAAAATTATCCTTCATCTATCAATTTTTTGATTTTTGATCCGCCATATTGGATCCGCCATCTTGTTTTTGAGTGTAATATCACTTTTTTTATGAAAACTAACGTCAAATTTGAATTCAGTGCCCTCAAAAACCCCTTAATGTAAGAATTATCCATCTTATATTAATTTTTTAATTTTTTGTCTGCCATATTGGATCCGCCATCTTGTTTTTGAGTTTGCCTTTGAAGTTTTCAAGAAACCAATGTCAGATTCGGATTCAGCGACCTCGAAAACATATATATACATCACAATTTCACTTGTTTTCTTTAATTTCGACTTTTGGCCAGCTTTTTTGAAATTCCGAACACTGTGCATTGAAATTAAAAGATTTTCGGGATGAAAAAAAATACGCATTCATCTGAATGACAGGATGCATTATTTTACGTACCCTGTCGAGCAGCTGTCTTGTCTTCTGTAGTAATTTAAACACGTGAACTGCTCCAAACTTTACAGAGGGATGCATTTTAATTCCAAACCATACTGGAGCGTATATCTTCATAATATAGCTGACCAGCAGTTTACTTTCGTCAGAAGGTTTTACTTCAGATCCTATTTGTACAAGTTAACTACTTAGAGTTACTAAAAGACCAGGATCTTTCACAGCGAGATCTGGCGCACACTCTCCTGTCTTGCCTGCTCGATAAATATTAAGTAAATACTGTTGGTCCTTGCTTAAGTCAGTTTTGGTCACATTTATCTCCTCACTATTAATCGTTTCAAAATAAGCAACAGGGAGTTTCTCACAGTCAGTAAACTTCTTGACAATTTTTCCTGAGAAACTTGTGGGTCCTGTAGTATCACCATCTACACTTTCAAACAAATGTCTGAAAGGAAGTTCGTTGAAATGTAATAAACATATGAATCATTGTAAATGACGACCAAGTTTAAACTCAAGGTTACGAATAAGACCGTTTTTCCATCCTGCGCTAGTCGCTGTTCCGTCACATCCAATTGCAACAATCTTAACATAATCAAAGTTATTGTTTTCTAAATAGCAAAAGATGTTATTAGCTATTTCACTTCCAGTGGCCCTTGGAGGTGTCAAACGTCCCAGATACTTTCCTCCTGGCTCTAAATGACTTTCTTAAAGTGTAGTACTTATTATGATAATCCTTTATCAATTTAACAATACGTTCATGACTGACATTGGCATAGAAGCTTTACAATACAGTTCTTTTTTTTGAGCAGCAATGCAATCTGAAATCTTTGAAAAAGATTCGTTTTTTACAGATTTTGTTGTTTCTTCAAAACAAGCTAACAAAACATCTGCACATGTGGGTAAAGCACTTTGACTTAACTCTTTTGGTGCACTGAAAAACGGACAAACACTTAAGCGTTTAGAAGTTTTAGAGGGGTCCCATTATTTATTATTTGGAGAACCAATATAACAAAACTTGAGCATAAAACTCTTCAATAACTTTACAAAATAATCCACTCAATGGAAAACACGCTGCACTTTTTGATTCACTTACAGTTACAAATTAAAGATGCTGCTTGCTTATCGGCTGCTTATCTAACTGACTGACAAAGTGAGAGCAGAGCCTTTAAACTGTCTACTATGTGTCTACTGCCCAGACAAGTCGGCGGTGGAATAAGAATGCGACTGCGCGGCGCCAACTTAGCGCTTGCCGGTCAGTTACTGTTCGTGTTCAGTTTTTGACATTTTTTTTTTTTTTTTCAAATTTTAAGCCTCATGCGCGAACAGAATATATCATCTAAAAGTTATAATTTTTTTAGGTTCAAATTACGCTATATACTAACAATTTATGGCTGTTGCATTATAAAAAATTACAAAAAATTTTAATTTTATTATTTTTTGAAATTTTCAATTTTTAACATATTTTTTCAAACTTTCAGCCTCATGCGCGAACTGAAGATGTCAACTTAGTATTTTTTTTTCACCCCCAATTTAGGATATCAAACTACAACTTTTGAAAGGCAACGCGATTCGAAATAAAAAAAATCGATTTTTTCGAACCACCCTATTATGCATTCAAATATAGGAAACATCTTATTCTCAAAAAATATTTTATGAACATATTCTTAAACATTCTACACATCATGTTCATGACAAGTGCATCGTTTTGTGTGCTCCAGTGAGAAATAGAATAACTCAGTAAAAAATACTAAAAACTAGTAAAATCTCTCTCGTTGAATTTTGATAATGCTCAGTGGAATACTTTAAAAACATTTCCTATTATTCTCAGAAAAACGCATTTGAAACTCTCTTTTTTAGTAATGGTTAAACTAAATGAGTGATCCTCAGAGAAAGGAAGAAAAGAGAAAACTTTATTTTTTTAAATGCTAAGGGTTAAGAATTCTCTTGATATTTTCTTGTGTTTATCGATATGAATTAGCCATACCTATTAGCTTGATGATAAAAACATTTTTATGTAACAAAATGTGTTTTATAACATAAAAAATTCATTTGCCATAATTCATTTAGTTCAATTTATTTTATTTACTATTATATTGTATTATATTAATTAATTTTTATTATTAGCATAAAAATAGAATAATTCATTTAATGCGTATATTGAATTCTTTGTAAATTATTATTAGATTTTCAGTTTTATAATGTATTATTATTATTATTTTTTTTTTTTTACTTTTTACTAGATTTAATATTTTAAGTTAAGCATCAAAGTCGTACATTCGATTAAGGTATAAATTGATTGTTAAGGTATAAATATAGGTTATCATCGCAAAAAAACATACTGATTTTTGGAGTCTGGGACTCTCAGTTTTTTTTTTTTTTTTTTAATCTATACAAAGTAGAATTTTTATAGATCTATGGATACGGTCTATGATATACGGTCTATGGACTCAAACAATTAAAGTTTGCTTTATTATTATTATTTTTTACTTTTTACTAGATTTAATATTTTAAATTAAGCATCTAAGTCATACATTCGATTAAGGTATAAATTGATTGTTAAGGTATAACTATATGTTATCATCGCAAAAAAACATACTGATTTTTAGGAGTCTAGGACACTCAGTTTTTTTAAAGCTATGCAAAGTAGAATTTTTATAGATTGCGATCTGTGGACTCAAACAATTAAAGTTTGCTTAAGTAATGTTAAATTGTTAAAAACATTAAAGAATATAAATATTTCATACTGTACGAATTTATATTTCTTTTATATAGGCGTACAAGAGAGTTTGGATACATTACAATACCTTAAACGACATAAAAATTGGGGTTCTCAAACAAGCTACTATGATTTTATCTTTTGTTTATTTAACTACATCTTCTATTAAATTTATTTGAACAAACATTTATTGCTAAATGTTCGGAAAGTCTAGTAGAGTTACTTTAATTTTTATTATTATTATTATTATTATTATTATTATTATTATTTTGTGGATGTATATATTTATTTTGGATTTAAAAGAAATAATACTCTTTAGGAAGAATTAAGGACCCTTCAGAGACTGGCAACTTCGGCGGTTTCTTTTGAAACCCCTTTGATGGGGAAATCGAGTTGACGCGAAGCAGGAGAGAGATTTTTTCGGCTGACAAACCTCCTACTGCGATCGAAATTGGGTCTCTTTTGTAAAAGAGCAATAAAAAGTAATGTCCTTCATTGTAAATGTGTGCAAATTTTCAAAGGTCGCTTTCGGACAATGGATAATTTATGAGTTTTGAAGCTGTGCATAGTTGCCAGTCTCTGAAGGGTCCTTTATATATGTCCGTCTCTGTCTTATAGAAATATTTTAGGTGCTGTAACTCTAGAGCTGAAGTGTTAAACTTCACTGAGTTTCAAATAGTGTGTTTTATAAAATAATTGACAGTGTGAATTCTTTGAAGAAAGTATTTTAAATAATGCTCTCTAGAAAAAAAAAAAAAAAAAAAAAAATCGCAGTACAGATCTCGCAGTTAAGCTTAAGGAAACATATCGTGGATTTTGATAATTTTAGCGGAAAAGTCTATAGTTTTTAGTTCCATCTTAATCTATACGTTAAACATTTATGAATCGTGTCTAATTACATGAAATATCAAATTTTTATTTTAACTCAATTAGTCATAATTTTATTAGTCGTAATATAATATTTATTCATTAAAAAAAAGGACAAAATATCCTATGAAATTCAGTTCATTTCCAAGACGAGACATTTTTTTTTTTAATTTTTACGATAGTTGCTTGCAGTTCTTATGTAAATAGGTCAAAACATTTTGCTAATAAATTATGCAAAAGAAATTTTGTTAACGATAGCTCAAGAGTATTTAAAACAAATAAATGCTTATATTTCATCACATATTTTATATTTTTAAATTCATGTTACTGTATGTTTTATCTAATGTAGTGGTGTATTTTTTTTTTCACTGCATTAGGTTAAATACCTGTATATTATAATTAAAAAATAGGTACATGCTTCTGAATTTTTTTCTAAGAAACTTTTATACTTCCATGAATAAATAGACAAATGAATAGGTATAACTAAAAGAAGCAGCATAATCACACGCTACAGCTACAATGAATTTCAAGTGCTATTTTACACCGGGTTATCCCAATCATTATTTTTCTCATTTAATTTGTTTTCGGTCCCCTTTTTACCTTCTTTACAACACCTTCGATGAAATATAAACGTATGGCATTCTCTTTACACTCTTGAAGTTCCAAGCGAACCTACGAAGTATTTCTACAATGTTTTTTTTTTTTTTTTTTTTTTTTTTTTTTTTTTTTTTAAATTAAATATGGAAAGTAAATAATAAAATTTTTTTTTAAATGACCACTTGATTCATTCTTCATTTATTTACATTTTCTTGTGATGCAATCTATAAGAATATAGAAAAAAAATATGTATATCGTCTGTTTATTAAATTAAATCACTGTTAAACTAAATTAGATTAAACCTTGTATACTCTTTAGGTGTTCTGTAATGGAGTTCAAAATGTAAGAAAATTTAAAGTAAATTCTTTATTGTCCATGATTTTGATAGTAAACCACTTCTCTTTTTAAAAATAATTAAGAAAACAAGTAAAAAAAAAAAAAACAATCTCAGAAAAACAATATTTTATAGAGATAGTTTGAAACAGAAGCTCTGTACTAACTGTTTATAATTTTCAAAAATTCTGAATCTTATGGAATTTATTTTATATAGGTTCTATTCCACTATTTTTTTTTAAATTTAGTTATATTAATTTCAAAAATCTATTGACTATCTGAGGTCTTAGTTTGTTTCCATCTACATGTATATTTAAAATAAAAAAATCTTTTATCAGTTTTACAACAGAACTGAAATTTTATAAGCACACGGTAAAAAAGAAACCTGTTATATTACGAAAAATTCCTTGCAGAAATGTTGCCAGAAAATATTTGTATATTATGGAAAAAATACGTTTGAAAGAATTTTTGTAGCAGAAGAATAATACAGAAAATATTCTTACATAACAGATTTTTTCTGTAGGGTAAACTGTTAAAAAAAAATATCACATTAAATAAAACCTTCCACTTCTACCAGCCAGGACCAAACCAGAGTTTACCGTATAGGTGACGAAGTTACTTCAGCAGTTGGGTTTAGCAGTTACCAATCCTGCTTTGGTACCAAGTTCTCCGTATGCAAAACAAAAAGGTTATTTAACTATCAGATAAAATCTGTGTCAATGGTTACAGATTTTATCTGGCGGCAGAAAAAAAATGTTTAATTTGACAGAATAAGATGCAGTCTTATAGTAAATTTTTGTGGTTTTTGAAAACAGACAATTTGTGTAAGAAAATTAATGAAACTTTCTATTTTTTCACCTATTTTTTATTTTTATTTTTATTTTTATTTTTTATTTTTTATTTTTATTATTATTATTTTATTATTTTTTACAGTGCTACAAATCTCATATTTTTTTATTTATTTATTTATTTATTTATTTTTTATAGTGAGAATATTATATTGGTTTCATCTTTTTTTATTTTTTTACATTTTTAAACATCTCCAAACTATTCTAGTACACAAAGCAAAATTATAATTATTTTCGACAAAACAGGAATTAATTATAATTATTTCTGTTATAACAAGTTTATTCCATGGTCCTTTTCACTCACAAATATCACTTGCAATTGACAGTAACTTTTTAACAAAGCAATTTAATCAATCTTATTCAGGATACGCCTGCCTCAATCTTGTTTCTTTCGCCGTCTTTTATGCGCTTCATCTTTTAACCAGGATTTATCCATCAAATGGTATCAATGCAATCCATCTTATTTCTTTAGACGGAATACGTTCTTCTCAACTTCTTTACTGTGAGAAATAAAACCTTCAAATGTCACTGAACTATAATACTAACAAGATTGCATTTCTAAACAATATATCGTTTCAAAATTTATACATATATTTATATAAATATATATATATATATATATATATATATCTTAAATTGAAAATTTTATTTACATTCCATATTTCATAGATAATAATTCCTGCAGGTAATAACTCATAATCGTAACAAATAATTGGTATAATAATTTTTAAGTGTTTCAACATGTGCTAATACCCATGTTTAAATACTTAAAAAATTAGTACATGAACACGTCCACACATACATATGCACCTACAGCTAAAAAAAATTTAATGGATTATTTAAAGCTAATTTTTTTTTCTTTTTTGTGTGCAGTATAAGGAAAAAAGTAAAAAGTATAAATGCATAACACGCAATATTCTGATAGAAGAACCATAGCCTACTAAACTGGATGCCTTTCGCGTGACTCGGAAACTTGGCAACAGTTCAAGTGGTAGACAGCGCCATCTGGTACAGATAGCGCGACTTTTTAATTCAACTGTCACCAATATTTTATGAATTTATATATGATATCTATAATTGATGGTTCTTCCATTCTATTTGCCTTTTACATATATCAAATCCCATTTTTAAAAATTTTTGGTGGCTGTTGAATAAAAACGTCGTGCAATCTGTACCAAGAGGCACTGTCTACCGCTTGAACTGTTGCCAAGTTTCCGAGCCACGCGGAGGCATCTAGTTTAGGGAGCTATGGAAGAACTTGGAAAACATTTATAATGTTAATAATGAAATATAATATAAAACTATAGTAAAAAATCATTAAAGTTTTTCTGAGAAAGTTCTGCTTTTTCAAAGGACGAATTCTCTAATTATTAAAACGTTTTTTATTAAAATAATCAGTTTTTGGTGGTACCATGTGATAATTTTTTCCTGCGTAAAAAAATAGCTTTCTGTTATTGATATACCCATTCACTAAAACTATATATAGACATTTAAAAGATTCTTATATCTTGCTTTTCACGAATAAAGGATTTCATAATACAGATTCATAGTAAAATTATGATGAGCTAAAAATTAACGGAAAGACTTGAACTATTGTGCAAAAGAAGGTGTTTGTAAAGTACTTTAAGCTTAAGTATTTTTTACTTACAGAGGAAAAAGCAACTTATCTTTATCAAGAAATCTATACAAAGAAGCAGCGTAGGCGTTAGAAAATTTTAATAGTGAAACACAATGTAAAACAATGATATAAATGCATTTATACCATAGCTCTAAGCATAATTTTGTAAATTTTATTTGCTTTGAAAAATTAATTAGCATTAACTGATATTTCGGAATAATATTATAAAATGGTGTCATATTTTAAATCTAAAATAGCATCACTTTTATGAATTTTTCTTAATGTTTTAAGACAATTATTTACAAAGCTTTTCTAAAATAATAATACAAAATTTTTTCTAATACAAAATTAAACTCCAAATACAAATTCAAAAATTCATTTAAAAACATTTTATCAGTGAATATTTTAACCCTTATTTAAACCTTACATTATTTGATAATGGAATTTGCGAAAAGAATATGTAACACAAAGGTGATTAGGAAAAATTGACTAAAACAATAAAGTACGTAAATGGGATTTGCATTTTTAAAAAAACAGCGAAGTGGCACTATTTCTGATTTACATTTTTTTTTTCTTTGCTCGAATAACGCAGAAAACGAAAATATATTTGTGACAAGCATTCCGCTAGATGCAGCGACAGAGGATTTAAAATATATTAGATGTCATATATAATGAAGAATTATGTTGTAAATTTAATCACATACAAAATGAAAGAATTCCTTTCGAATGTATAATATCACATATTTTAATTTTTTTAGCAACAGATTATTTCAAAAAACAATAATAGCTTAAATGCATAAATACAAAAATTTGGTATGAAGTAAAAGAAAAACTAGTATGTTGTCGCCACCACAAGACTTTCTTCTATATTTTCCTATACATATTCAATCAGTAACAATATTAAAAAAAAAAAAGTACGAACGATTTTTTTTCTATTTTTTTTTTTTTTTTTTTTGTTAAAAGCAATACATATTCAATCAATAACAATATTAAAAAAATAAAAAATAAAAAAATATATATATATACAAATTTTTTTTCAATTTTTTTTTTTTCTTTTTGTTAAAAGTAAAAAAAATCGATTTTGTTTCAAATTATCACAGATGTATAGTTCAACCATTCGTTTTAAAGGTATTGACGAGACCTTTCGAAAGACACCCATCTTCAAAATTGACCCCCCCCCGGGGGGGGGGTATTTCCCCCCAGGGGGTAAGCGATGCCCCCCCATGCACAAAAATTTTTTCCTAGTTAAATACTACTATTATCAATAATTCATATTAATTTTACAATCACAAGTTTAAAATAACTCTTATTATGCCCATTTATACAAAATTTTGTCCTATGCTGCCATGTTAAAAATTTAGATAAAATGCGATCACAGCGCCACCTGTTGAGCTTTTGATCCCCAAATGTAATCAGCACCAGTTTATGTCGGGGACCAACTAAATACCAAGTTTGGTTAAATTTCGTTAAAAAAAAAAAAAAAAAAATATTTTTTTATACGATTTTTTTTCTAAGGTTTTTTTTGCTAAAAGTAAAAAAAATCGATAACTTTGTTTTAAATTATCACAGAATTATGGTTCAACCATTCGTTTTAAAGGTATTGACGAGACCTTTCGAAAGACACCCAGCTGGAAACTTTGCACACCCCCTTTGCAAACTTTGTGTGTGTGTGTGGGGGGGGGGACCGATGCCCCCACATGCACAAAATTTTTTTCCCAGTTAACTATTGCTATTATCAACGAGATCTTTCGAAAGATACCCATCTTGAAAATTTACCCACGGGGGGAACCGGTGCCCCCACATGCACAAAATTTTTTTCGTAGTTAACGACTACTATTATCAATAATTCTTATTAATTTTACAATCACAAGTTTAAAATAACGCTCATTATGTACATTTATACGAAATTTTGTCCTATACTGCCATGTTAAAAGTTTACATAAAATGCGATCACAGCGCCATCTACTGGGCGATTGATCCCAAAATCTAATCAGCACCATTCCATGTCAGGGTCCAACTATATACCAAGTTTGGTTCAATTTCATTCATCGGTTCGTGAGATACGGTGAAAAATACGAAATTTTGCGGTCACAGCGCCACCTGCTGGACGATTGATCCCCAAATCTAATCAGCACCGTGCCCCGTCAGGTTCCAACTATATACCATGTTTGGTTGAATTTAATTCATTGGTTCGTGAGATACGGTGAAAAATACGAAAATTTGTCCTATACTGCCATGTTAAAAATTTACATAAAATGCGATCTCAGCGCCACTTGCTGGGCTATTGATCCCCAAATCTAATCAGCACAATGCCCAGCCAGGGTCCAACTATATACCAAGTTTGGTTGAATTTCATTCATTGGTTCGTGAGATACGGTGAAAACACGAAACCACAGACACACAGACAGACACACAGACAGACATTTTCTAAAAACTATCAATTCGTGTTCAGGACATCCCAAAACGTGTAGATCCGTCAAAAATCGGAGGTTGAAAATTTTCGCGAATCCAATACTTTCTCTATCTATATCATTATATAAAGCGCAAAAAATTGTTTGTTTGTGGAGGGTAATCTCTGAAACTACTGAACCGATTTAAAAACTTCTTTCACTGACCGAAAGCTACAGTATGCCATATTGTTATAGGCTATATTTAATTTTGATAAAATAAATTTTAGTTTAAAATCTGAGCATTTTAATTAAAATCCCCATAGAAGCCGTAATAGAAATGGAAATAATGAAATATTAAAAAAATTAGCTGCTGCCAACATAAAAGAAACATTTACATATTCATTTCGTTTCTAAAATATCTTGACGTGAAAAGAAAAGAAATATATTTGCACGTGCATTAAATTGAAATTCATATAAAGCTTTTTTAATTGTTAAACTTACACGTTAAATCTGACGTCATTATAGAATTAAAAGCGTTTATTTTTCTAATAATTTAATTTGATATGATATGATATAATATAATGATCTAAGCATCAATGTTTAAACCACGGAGTCTTTATTACTCCGTGGTTTAAACTGATGTGTGTAAACGAAATTGGAATTTAAAAATAAATAAATAAATAAAATAAAATAAAATAAGAAATTATATTTTATAATATTATTTATTTTATTTATACTTGTTGCCAAAAAGATTTACGAATTAACTTATTTTTAGACATATAATAATATATATTTTCACGCGAACAATAATATAAAAAGTGAACTGGATTTTTTGTAAAAAAATAATAAAGATCGAAGAAAATTATTTCCACATTTTAATCCCCATATTTGGATATAGATACGTATTAGTTATCATGTGCATTCGTTAGATTAAATTGTTTTTGCTGTAAAATTGATAAAATTGGAATTTTAAATTTCAAAACTCTAGAAAAAAAAAATGGCAAATTTCCATATTCGATTGAAAACATAAACATTTCATTTCAAAGGATGATATTTACACAATAAACATCCAACTAATAAACTAATTAAAAGGGAAAGGATAAATATTCTATCATAATTTGAAGTCAAATTTGTTTTCAAATGTCTAAATAAAGTATCTGATATAAGATACTAATATGTTGCAGCGGAATAGACTTGATATCCGTCATCCTTGGCAGAAAAAAAAAATATCGCCAAATTATCTGGCGAATATAATTTAATTCCTTTCAAAAATCATGGTTATTTTAAAAACTTACATTAAGAGTGTAACGAATAATATGAAACAATATTTCGTACAATACATATTACGAAAATATACATCTGCCATGTATATTTTCATATTACTTTTTGATCGCCAAATACAAAAAACGCCAAGGGTGACAGTTTTGAAATTTAAAATTAAAATTTTGTCAATTTGACAGCAAAATAACTCAATCTAACGCATGCATACAATAACTAATACATATCTATACCCAAATATGAGGATTAAAATCGGGAAATAATTCTTCTAGAATTTTAATAAAAAAAAAAAAAATCCAATGAGCGATTAACATGGAAAATCTTTTACTTGCATCCATGGGCGGTCAGTGATGTCACACTTCGCTTGCGTATTGAGATGTTTAAATTTATTTGGCGACTATTTTTAGCAACTAACAGTTATGGCAAGTAGCTCAATATACACAGCGCATACAGCCATTACTGAAATGTAAATAGCATTTAATTATTTGAGTTACATTATGTTGATTGGAAAACTATTTAATATACCTATGATCTATAGCTATACTAATATAAAAAGAAGAAAGGTTTATATGCATATGTAGAGAACGATCGCTAGAACTAAAAAGCCGATTGCTTTTTTTTTTTTTTTCTTTCAATAATCAAAAGTTACACTGTCTCTCTCTAAGTGCTAGAAGCTATAATAAATTTTGGTAAAATAAATTTTTAATTAAAAGTTTCAATATTTTAATTGAAAACAAAGCATAGATTTGATATCTATCGTCATTGGCGATTTTTGTATTTGGCGATCGAAAACGTAATACGAAAATCTGTATATTATCGTAGTAAATACGAGATGTATGTGTTTACTTCAATTACCCTACTACCGTAGGTAGTGGAAGTATTGTATAGGTTTTGGCAATTGGTCAGTGTGTGTGTATATGTGCACGTGTGTGTGTAATCTTCTGGCTGTCATATCTCCAAAACTAATAAAAATAGAACTACTAAACTTCACAAGTGATTCAGGTCTGGTGTACAGATAAATTATCCAAATTTTCGTGAAAATTTTAAAAACCGGAATTGGGTCATCGAAAACCAGAAATGGGACCGTAAGCCCATATTCAAAAACACCTCTAATGATTTTCTTCAAAGTTGCTGTATAAATAATATATTAGATGCCCTTTCGATTGAAAAGTTGCTTAGTTCAGGAAAATTGATAGGCGTCCTCTATAAACAGCTCAATTTCAGACTTCGCAAGTGCGTTCCTTTAAAAACGCCTGTACGGATTTTTTTCAAACTCGCCATGTTAACTTCCTATTAAATATCCTTTTGTATGTAATTATTGTTTTTAGGTCAATAATTGAGTATGCTAAGTTTTGGTAAAAGTTGGTATCTCAAAAACGGCTCTAACGTATTCTTGAAAATTTTTTCTTTAATCCAATTTAGATAACCTTTCTCAAGTATTACGTGCTTATTACAGGAATATTAACAGTCATCCTGATTAGGTAGTTCAATTTTAGATCTCGGAAATTCGTGTTTAAAAAAATAACTATCTATTTTTTTCCCCTTATTTTTTAACTCGCTATGCAAACTCTGTTGTATGTGTCTTTATACGTGTATCAAGTTTCTCTTACTCGAAAATCTCAAAAAATGCAAGTAATATCCAAAAAATTGTATATATTACGTGTAATAGTGGGTAATGGAAGTCGTGTGGTTGCTTCACACCAGATTCTGTAATAGTATATATTGTACGAATATTGTTTCATATTATTGATTTCTCCTTTAATATACATTATTAAAATAATAATCAATTATGGAAATAATTAAATATATTTGCGAAATGAACAAATAAATAATAATTAAAGCTATTATGACGTCAATTTTATCAAAAACATTTTCATGTCATAGGTTTATTTTTCAATATTTTTTATTCATGAGTAAAGAAATGTTTCTTTTTATGAAATAAATAAATAAATAAATAAATAGCATTAAGTAAAAATTGCCAACATTTAACAACTAATTAAAAAAAATAATTGTAAAATTATATTTTGACTTTCCAGTTAATAATATTGCCTGACTATAACATATAAACTGATATATTTCTTGATTTTTTACATATCAATCCATCTTTAACTAAAATTTATTCATCAGTGCGAAGCCGGACGGGTCAGCTAGTATTACATATAGAAGCAAGTAAAAAAGGAATTTTATTATGCCAAACAAAAACTAACGTTCCTTATCAATTTAATAGATTTGGAAAGTATAGCATGAATCAAGGGTAAATCGTTGTTTAAGTGTGATTCCTGCAGTAGACGAGTAAAATGACCTACTGGTAAAAGAATCGCCACACTACCAATCCACTGTTAGCAAATGATTTTTTTTGTAACAAATGATTTTTTTTTTTAACACACTAACATACACAGGCACGCAGAATCAAAAACTTTCTGTGTGTCAAAAAGGAGGTCTCCGTTGACTTTTCGGGAGTTATTTTAGAAAATCATAAAAAAAATTTAAAAATTACCACTAAATGTCAAATTACTGTTCTGTTCACCCTATTAATAATAATAATAATAATAATAATAATAATAATAAGTTGTAAAAAACTCCTTTGTTTTTTTGGAAGTTAAAGGAAATTTTCAAATCGTCTTTAAACTCGCCCTTTATTATTGAGTTTTTAACCTGTCGCACTGTTATCCACATCTAGTACATACAGTAGATGTCGCATATTTTTTATATGCCTAGAGTTTGCACAATGCAAACTTGGTTCCCCGTCTCAGCGTATCAAATAATGCATTGTTTATTTCTTGACAAAATAACAATGCTGAATATTTCATGCTATTTTAGAGAAAGTTAACAAAAGCAAAGCTAGCTTTTCTGTTTTTATTTTTATAACCATCTGACAGCCTTTGAAAAGGGCGGATTTGTAACATTGTTTTCATTTCATAGTTTTTCAATGTACTAAAATATTATTTATTCCAATGCGAGATTAAAAATTTAACTGTGTACATAATTATAATCCTTATGACTCCAATTTAAGACATTCAAATATAAAAAGCAAGCTAAAAAATCAAATTTATCTAACTTTGAATTTTTTTTTTATTACACAAAATGATAAATGGAGAAGTATGGGAAAATGTATGGTTTCTTCTTATAAATTTAAGTGAGCTTCTTATCACCTATAACTTATAGTTTTAAGACTTTTCCGATAAAAATTACAATTTTGAAAGATAATCGAAGTAATCGTTTTAATGTTATTTTTTCCTCTATCACACTTATATATTATTCTTTTTTTTTTTTTTTTTCAAAAACAAACAAAATTGCGTAATGTATTTTTTTTTCTTTTTTTTACAAATGGCGTTTTATTATTTGCTTCGTTACTGTATTGGAAGTAGTTCAGCTACAAATAATTCAATTTAACGTTTATTTGGTGGAAGTTTTCTCTAAAATTATAAACTGTGAATTCTTTATTATTTTTCTCTTTGCCATATAGTGGTCAAATTTTTTATTTGGAGATTTTGGTATATTTACATGGTTAGAGATCTCTTAAATCCAAAGATCAGGTTTTTAGCGGTTGGCCTGTTTGTCTGTTATCAGCATATTTAAAAAATAATGCATCAGGAAGTACAAATTTGATATTCTAAATCTGTATCATGTAGGGATAGTACACTAAACTTTTCTTTGAGATCAAGCAGATGGTTCATGTACTTGGGCATTCAAGAGAACTCAAATACACACCTATGGACGAAATCTCTAGTAGGTACAGTTTATATCTTTTCACTGCACTAAACAAAACGAATTGAAAAATATTTTTTATCTGCATAAAATCATATTTAATACAGGATACGATAAGAAAATCATTTAACATTCGTTTACAAGGCCACACAAAACAATTCTTATACATTAGGACTAAACTTTGAAATTGCTGGAATTGCATTTCAAGTTGTGTTACCTATTTTTTATACTGTGTTAAGTTTAAGTATACTATATAGTGCGTACATAATTTATAGACAATAGACAGGGCTACACAAAATTGAGTGAATACATTCTTCTCTAATAAATGTAATTAATTAAAGTGCTTTATAAATCTTAACAAATACAGGAAAACTGTTGTGGAATGAGAATGATTTTTTCCTTCTCTATGGTTAACAATGTACTAGTGTAGGTTGCAAATTTAAAACTGATTGTTTGTTATTGCTACGCGTTTCGAGGTCTCCTGAGTTCATAAATCAAGTTTTTAGCGGATTATCTGTGTGTAAATCTGTTATGAACGTAATGTAAAATCAAATAATTGCATGAAATTCAAGTTGGATGCTTTGAAAATCATTAAGGGGTTACTATTTGATAATTCTGATCAAGATTTGAAGGGTTCAAGGAGTATTTTGGATAAAACTAGTCTCATAAATTTAATAACAGCTTTACATTTTTGTGAATGTATGCACTATGCTAAATCGAAGTATTTAGGAAGGCGGTAGCCTTCTTCACACAGAAATACGACTCATAAAATTGTTTCTAATACTATTTTTAACTATTTTAAAGTAGTTTTACATACAGAACTTGTTATCTTACACATAAATCTATAATATAATCTGTCTTTATAATACTGAAATGCAGTGTAAGAAAAAGTCGTGTGAGTGGTACACCAGATAATTAAAAAGAGTTTTAGGAAAAGAATTATTAATTTAATGTTCTTTCCCAAATATTGCATAAATTTAATTAGAGAACAAAAGTCACAATTCTGTTAAAGGCTGTACACTTATTACTAAGCACACTTTATTATCTGCTTACATAAATACTACGGAACTAATTATGATTTTTCATCTGCTAAAAAAATGTAATTTAAATAATCCTTGCATATGTATTCATTTTTTAAAGTGTTATTTTTGTATGTCAGTGTTTGAATAAAACCAAATAAATGAAAAAAAAAAAAAAAATCAAATCATTTTCTAGCACAAATTTTATATTACTTTTGACGTGATTAGAGAAAGATTTAAATACTGCTGACTACATTTCCATTTATTTCGCTATACATTTTGTTAGGGATTTATTTTTCATTTTTGTTAAATGAAATTTTTTTCTCTATCTTATGTAATAACCTGACGATTAATATGTAAGAGAAATCCTTGAAATTGTTTTATTTTTAGTGTTTAGAAAAGTCAATATTAATAATATTGAAGAAGTATATACTAAGTTTAACTAGTTGCGTAAGTAATGTAATTAATTTTCTATTTTATTAAAGAAAGTAAATGATAAAGTGTTATTACCATTTTCACTAATTAATAATATTATAGATTATGTTTTTATATATGTGTATTTCCAGGTCTCCACGAATTCACTGCTTAGAAAAGTCAATATTCATAATATTGAAAAAGTATATACTAAGTTTAACCAGTGGTTTAAGTAATGTAATTAGTTTTCTCTTTTATTAAAGAAAGTAAATGATAAAGTGTTATTACCATTTTCTCTAATTAGTAATATTATAGATTATGTTGTTATATATGTCTATTTCCAGGTCTCCACAAATTAAAAAAAAAAAATAAAAAAGAAAGAAAGAAACTTGTCGTCAGAAAAAAAATTTTCGTAGCCAGTAAGCAATAACCCCCCGCTTTTATTTATTTATTTATTTTTCAATTTTGAAACTTACTTGAACATAGAAATTAAAATTCTGAGTATAAAAATCAAATACTATCCAGGACTAGATTATACATTAGAAAACACCTGTTTAAATTTAACATCCACAAACCGGTTTTTTTATTTCCTCTAAACAGATGCACCGTTAGAATCGACACATCCTTACGCTGACCAAACGATTAAGCACCGGGTATCAAGTCGAGCGAACGAGATCGGTGTAAACTGCATTGATTCAATACCAAATTGTTAAGCATGCACAGTGGAATTATCTATTGGTATATTGATTGAACACTGTTCTCTTTTCAACACGACGGTGTTCGAAACAAGCACAGCCATGAGTCGCTGTTTTTCTTCTACTTGTTTCTTACATGAATTGATATGAATTGATATGAATTACACTGCAGTTTAGCATAGGTTTCAGCATTCGATTCTGGGCTCTTTTCACCTAAATATTAAAAATATTTTTAAATGTTGAGCTGTTTGTTGAAAAGATAGTCGCCAGCTAAAGTACATTGGTCGCCAATGGCGATCAGGCAACCATATATCACGAGCACCTGTTTATTCCTTTTTTTCGCGTATTTATGAATAATTATGAAGTTAATAACACGTACATGTAAATGTTTCCAATTCTTTCTTCCCTCATTTTTTAATTTTACACCTATAGTTTCTTTACGTAACAAAACCTTTATAATATAGAGTTGCCATACCCCGTTGTTTTTTCTTCTTCTGTTTTCATATAATTCCAAATGTTCGTGTCCTTTTACACATACCGTGTATATCCATACCCTGTTATTCTACCATTATAGTGAAAATTATATATATATATATATATATATATATATATATAACTTGCTTAAAGGAATTTCCAGAAACGTGTTAATATGAAATTTGTGGCAATAACTCCCACGTTAAATGTTTTGGGCAGTAAAACATGAACAGTGAAATATCCTCCTTTGACATTTGTTAAAGATCACCACACATGATCACCATCGTCGAGAACACCATAAAGTTCACTCTCGTATCGCAAAACGTGTACTAAAGACACATAACGACTGACGACTACAAAGATAAGAGCAATGACCTTTAAGACGTGTCAAAGCAGGAAATTTTACTGTTCATGTTTTACTGCCCAAAATATTTAACGTGGGAGTTACTGAAAGCAAACGTCGTACAGAGAATCAGTCAAACTTTCTTGCGAGGGTTTGAGACTTTACTCCACTCACCAACGGTTTGAAAAAATTTTCAATGTATAATTTTTATTATTTGGGCTGTTTTGGTAAAAAAATGGCAAACTAGGAGCTGGAATATGTAAAAAATAACAAAAATATTGCGAAAAAATAAGAAACAGAAACTGATTGTTTTTATTGATTTTCTTTTGTTTTCTAGGCACAAATCCCCTCATATTTCCTAATTACTACAAATTTTCGTGTTTTAGAACTTTCTACCTCTGTAGCTCCTCAGGTCAGAAGACATTTAACGATTAAAATAATCATCGTTCCTCTCCAGATCAAACTGATGGGTATAAAATTACCAAACAATGATAAAAATGAGGCAGGGGGTGTATCTAGAAAATGGTGGGTGATTGGGCAAAATGGTGGTCATATTCGGATTCAGGAGGTCATTTTACATAATAGGCTGAAATGGTGTCAGAGACAATTTTCATGCCGAGCAGTGTAATTTGGAGCAGAGTTACTCTTAAAAACGTGCTTCCCCCCTCCCTCCCGCCCTTTAAGGCAGAAAAGGGGAAATTTCGCAAAATCCCGTGTGTTGGGAACGCATAATCAGCCCGCACATAAAAAATCGTCTTTTTAATATAGTTCGGAGCAGAGTTTTGCATGGAAACATGCTTTTGTCCCCCACCCCTAAGGGGGGTAAGGTGGAATTTTGAAAAATCCCTTCGTAGTGTACGTCTTGAGTACGCATAGCCAATCGACATATTAAAAAATCGCTATTCTGAGATAATTTTGAGCAGAGTTACTCTTAAAAGCGTATTTTTGCAACCCCCGCCTTTAAAGGTGGAAGGGAGGGGGAAATTTTGTAAAATTCCTTTATAGTGCGTGTTGAGAACGCGTAAACAAACCACACATAAAATTCAATCTTACTGGGATAATTTGAGCAAAGTTATGCTTGGAAACGTGTTTATACCCCCCCCCCCACACTTCCCTAAGGGGAGAAAGAGGGGACGTTCGCAAAACCCGTTACAATGGGTGTTGGACACACGTAAATAAGCCATGAACTAAAATTTGTGATCTTATCTCCTATAGATTTCCACGGACGGATTTACCGCTAAAAGAGGGTGGGGGGCTCGAATTTGCCCCCTCGTAACTTCTACCAAAAATTGAAAATCGATAACTTCCTTACTTCCTCTATAAAAATCAAAATTAAAAGTAAATTTCATAATTTTTCAAATATTTTAACTTTATATAATCATATTGTTTTTGTTTTCTCTATTTCGTCTTGAACTACGAAATATTTTTATAATGATCCGGTTAAGATTAAATTCAGATTTCATATTTCAGAAGAATGTGCGATTTAAAAAAATACATAGTCTTTACAAATTTTTAAAATAATTATATACTTCTGTTACCTTGTTTTAATACATTATCTATTACATAGTTTATTGCATTGTCTATTAAATTGTAATAGTAATTTCTATATTTAATAAAACACAAACAAAAGTTAAGGATTTAGAAATAAAAAATTTCTTTTTAAATTTCTTAATTTTAACGCTTTCCTTCCTTCTTGCTCCCGCCAAAATCAAGGTGTGTCATTTTACACTCTATTTCTTGTGCCCGTGATATTTCTAGACTGGTGCATTTAAAAACGACGTAGCATAAATATTACAATACATATATAACATAATATACAATACATATCCCATATCTACTTTTATTATCCAAATACCGTAGGTATTGGAAGTATTGTATTCGGTCAAAACTTTAGTTATCAAGTTTTCACCTGATTTACATATTTTAAGTCTCCAGCTTTCAAAAAGATTTTTTTTTTTTTTTTTTTTGAAAGTTGGTCGTGTGTGTGTTTAAATCTGTATGTATGTGGGAAATCTTCTAAATGTCATACCTGAAAACTAAAATGGTTAAACAACGAAACTTTATATATAAAGACATGTCTGGTGTACAGACGAGTTAGCTAATTATTGATAAAAGTTGGAAAACCGAGGGTAGGACATGGAAGTGTGACCAAATTTAACATCCTAATTACAGAAACGGCTATAATGGTTTTCTTTAAAACTTCCTATTTAATCATATGTATGGGCAAAACTGATTGGCGTCCGAATTTGGTAGGCCAATTTTAGGTCGCTTAAGTGGGTCCACAAAAAACAGTTCTAAGGATTTTTTTCAAACACCCATATTAACTCTCTTTAAGAAGTCTTTTGTAATTATTAATTGGTTTCCAGTGCACTGTAAAAAATATGTGCTAATTACTGCCAGAAATTCTCTATAAGTTGAGAAAATACGTGTAATTTACGAGAAAATTGCGTTGTCAGAACGTATTTTCTCAAATTACAAAGAATTTCTTGCAGCAAATTGAACATTTTTTTTTACAGTGTGTACAGATGAATTTAGAAATTTTTGTAGAAAACTGGAAGTGGGCTAGAAAACGAATAATGATTTTCTTCACACTTGCTGCATAAGGCTTTTTTCAGACGTTCTTTCGTATGAATTAATTCATTAGTACAAGAAATTTAATAGGTGTCCTGATTAGATAGGTCAGTTTAAGATCTCGAAAACGGCAACCTCAAAAATATGCTTATCGATTTTCTTTAAACTCGCTTTTCAAAGTCTCTTTTAGATGTCTTTAAGACATTTGTGTTTGTAGAACTACAGGAAACATGATAAAAGGAAACTGGTAGACGCCTGATTCATTAGATTAATTTTTACTTACTGAAAATACACATGTAAGGAAAGATTGAAATCAGGACAAAAATTCTACTTTCAAATTTTGGTGTATCTATACGTTTTGAGGTATCCTGAGTTCATTTTTTCTATTTTTATGGCGATGTGTGTATGTGTGTGTATGCGTGTGGTTGAATACGATAACGTCTAAATGCTTTGAATGAGCAAAAACATGAGCTGAAAATTAGTACGTGTATTATAAGGCCCCCGTAGCACGAATTCTATTGATTCTGGTGAATCTAGTACATATGTGTATGTGTATGTGTGTAAATAAACATGATAATGCCTAAACGCTTTGTTCGAATGAGCTGAAAGTTGGTACGTATGTTACAGGTCACTATAGCACAAACCCTATTATAATAATTTTGGTGAATCTAGCACTTATAATTTTTCACAGGGATGCAAAGAAAAATTCTGAAAGATATTGGTCTGTGAAGAGTTATGAGGTTTTCACGAGAGAAGAAAATAAAGCTTCCATCTTCCATCGCCAAGCTCGCCAAATTTTGCCGTCAAATAACTAATTTTGTCACCAAGTGAAAAATTTCGTTATCAACTATCAAATTTTGCCGTCAAATCACAAATTTCATCGCTAACTCGCAAGTTTTGTCACCAAAATCTCGCCGAATCATAAAATTTATTATAATAAATTTTATAAAATTAGTCATACAATCATAATTTTTTTAAAAATAAAATTTATAACTTTGATTCAGCTTGGGGTGGGGAGGGGACTGTAGCCCAATAGCCCCCTCCCGAATTCAACATTGCTGGGATTGTATATCTTTATGGTTTCTATTTGTTGGATGATTATGAGCTTGGATTTTAAAAAATGGAAACATTTACTGATCAATAAATCTAGCCTAAAATTTTATGCAGAATGAATAAAACCCTTTTGTAGTTGAAAATTAAATTTCTCGAAAACAAAATAGCGACGTAAATAATGCAATGTGTGGAAACAAAGCCATTGGCTACGTATGTGTTAATGCATATGTAATATTTCTTTACTTTTGTAACATGAACGTAAAGGAATCTTCCTTTGCTTTTAAGCTTGCCGAAAAGGGATTTTTTAAAGTTCAGTAGCGTTTGAACGCCTTATTAGTCTGAGCTAAAATCCGTCTGAGCTAAAATCTTCTTTCGTATTTCAACATGCCTGTTTCATATGAGCAATGGCTCTCATTCCCCGGCGCCCGGAATCTCCCTGCTCTGGGCAGCAAGCAGTAAAGCAAAAAGGCAGACGGTGTGAAGAATCACCGGGTCAACTGCCAAGGAATGAATATATGTATTTTAAATTGCAGGTCCTTGAGCTCCGAAGATAGACTCCTTCAGCTTGAAGAAGAATTACGACATATCACTTGGGATATTGTAGGACTCAGTGAAGTTAGAAGAAAGATGAAGATTTTCTAGATTTGAAGAGTGGAAATATGCTTCAAGGAACTGATAATGGAATATGTAGCAGAGTAGGATTTTTCGTTAACAAAAACATTAAAAACAAAGTAATAAAACCCACTACCTTCTCTGATAGAGTTGCAACACTCACCATCAAGCTCTTTAAGCGTTATAATGCTGAGATAATTCAAGTTTATACTCCAACCAGAATATGAGAAGGCCAAGTTATCGAGAAGCTCAATGAGGATGTTGGTAAAGCCCTCAGCAAAACCAGAAGGCACAATCTTAGATCCATTATGGGAGATTTCAATACACATATTGGTACCAAACATTCAAATGAACGTGCAGTTGAATTTTTGGTAACTAGTAGGGGCATTTGGAAAGAAAACTTGGTGCATTTGGAAAGGGAACTAGACATGAAAGAGAACATACACTAATTGAATTTGCAGAATGTTAAAATTTGTATGTCATACATTCGTTTTTAAAAAGAACCCAAAGTAGAAATGGGCATATAGTAGGAGTCCCAATGGATAACTCAGTGGTTCACCTACCTCAACAAGTACAAACGACGCTATTACAGCAATATTGAAGAAAGAAGTAGCTATGGCAATAAAATTATTGAAAAAAGGAAAAGCTTCAGGAGAAGACAAAATGACTGGATATCTTAAAAGAATCATGGGAAATGAAGTTCTTATTAAACTATTTAACAAATGTATAACACAATGTGATGTTCCAAAGGATTGGGAAAATGCCATCATAATCTTACTCTTTAAGAAAGGAGAAATATAAGACATTAGAAACTATCGTAAAATCAGTCTACTCTCAATTTTGCATAAAATTCTGATAAAGTTCTTAAAATCGCTTACAAAAGCAATTAGATGCAGCGCAACCTAAGAAACAAGCAGGATTTCGAAATGGTTTTTATTGACCTTATTCATACAATAAGAAAATTATTGAAAGAAGCAATGAATACGAACTTCTTCTCTGTATGGTTTTTGTGGACTATGGAAAAGCTTTTCACTGTGTATCATCACTAGCAGTTTTGGATGCATTAAGGAATACTAATATTAATTCAGAATATATTCAGAAATATATTCAGAATATATTGGAAACATTTATAAAAAAAAAAAAAAAAAAAAAAAAAAAAAACAGCCAAATTAAAGCTCCTCAAAACGAGTAATGCAATTAAAATCAGACAGGGAGCAAATAAAAGTTACCGATGTTATTTCTAGAGTTAAGAAGTAAAAATGGAGCTGGTGTTGGCACTTTGCCAGAAGAAATTAGGATAGGTGGACTAACAACGTCCTATTTTGGATACCAAGAGATAAGAAAAGACCGAGAAAGAGACCATTATATCGTTGGAGAGATGAAATTGTGAAATTTGGAAGAGAAGAATAGAGAAAACTTACAGAAAACTAGGCAGATTGGAAAAATCTGGAAGTGGCCTTCATCCTATAGTGGACTGATAAAGGCTGAAATTAATTATGATTATGATGATAATATATACAGGATTCGCCAAAAGTCGCACACACCCCTCCTATCTCGGAAATGTATCGGAATTTTGTAAAATGGCGAAACATATGTTCAATGAATTTAAAGAGGATATCTTTTGGTGAAAATATTTTGGGCCCGGGGGAAGGGGACTTTTGGCGGACACTGTATATATATATATCTATATATATATATATACATATAATTGCTCTTAGGACCAAGCTACAAATAATCATAGACCCGTTTTCGATAACACGAGTTTTCTTCTACTTCTTCTTCCTCTTATTATTATTATTATCCACCCTAATATATGTCTGTTTGTATATATATACAGTGAAAACTGTATATATATACAAACGACGACCTTGGTAAAGTGACCATCTGACTAAAGTGACCATTTTCCAATTTTAAAGAGACTTTATAAAGTGACCACCTGCGTATAATGACCATTTTAGCCGGTCCCTAGGGTGGTCACTTTAGACAGGTTCCACTGTATATATATATATATATATATATATATATATATATAATTTGGAACAAATTAACTAAAATATTTAAGGCTTAAAAAATACATGTATACAGAAGCATTAAAAATGCACTAATATATTAAAGTTCTGCATTATATTTTACGGCAAATATTTCTTATATTCACTAAGACTTTTCTTATCTATATAGCTTGTTCATCATCAGTACAATTTTTTTATTCGTAGAAAAGCACTTAAAAGCTTAAAACAGTTTTCAAATATAGTTTATTCTTTGTTTTACACTATAAATCCCATTTTCCTTCTTTGTTTTTCCTTTTTTTCTGATGCATTATTTCAGACATGTCTTATCTCTTATTGTTATATTCTTTGTTTAAAATAATTCAAAGCTAAAAAGGAAGGAAAATATTTTGTATTAGCGACGTACAAAATAAATTCTCGTTAAATTAGAATGAATATAGTAATTTGATTAAAAATTGTATATTCCTTTTTCCTTATAATTAACTTTAAATAATTCATTTAAATAAACTTAATGCCGTAATTAAAAAAAATAACACGTTAAATAAACTTAATTTAAATATAATATAATTTATATATATAATTTAATTTATATAGATAGTCAGTAAGAAAAGTGTCCGAATACTAGCAAAAATTCCTATGTAAAAAATTTACACTTCACACGGTTTTGTGAAATAAATCCTTGTCGAATCCTGTCCTTAGTCAGTGTAAGAACATGATTCGATAAGGATTTATTTAACAAAACCGTATGAAGTGTACTTTTTTTACATAGGAATTTTTGGTAGTGTTCGGACATTTTTGTTACCGACTGTATATATATATATCTATTATATTATATGTATATTTGCTATTTGATTTGATTTTTAATTATATAATATCTAATGGATACCTATTTAAAATAATAACTATTAAATAAAATGTAATAAAATATAGGAATTTGCTTACATTTTGTTTCTACTTTTACAAATAAAAAAAATATATTTTAGTCAAATTTATTTTTATTTATTGAAATTTTTACACTAACAGAAGACAATTTTATTGCTAGTTCTTGTAATCATTAGAAACTACGTTGTTTTCTTGGTTTTGGTGTATTATTGGCAATAAAACTACGACACTTAAAATAACTAGAAACAGCAAAAAAAAAAAAAAAAAAAAAAAAAACACTTCTGCCACTTTTTGAGTCGTTTAGAGCGTTAAAAGTTTAAAATTTAAAGCAATTTTAATTCTAACATATTTTTTTAACTTTTGATTTCCATGTATGCTCTAGAAGAACGTTGATGGGCGGCTAAATCGATTCCCATGTATACAAATCTAAAAAATTAAATAAATAAAGCCATGATTAGTAAATTAAAGATAAATAAAATACTCATGCTATAATGACAAACAGGATAGCAACGGCATCGGTAACGGTAAGGGGTTGGTATGTGTGACAATATACCCACTCATGCCAATGATGAATTAGTTTTATCAACGAAATTTTAAAAAAAGTAATTTATTATTCAGGTACCTTTAATATTTAATAAGATCCTAACAAAACTTTAAAAAAAATTAAAATAAAAAAAATAAGAAGAAGAATTGGAAATGGAAAATACTGAAACTTATGATTTATCATCGGGAGACATGCAATCCTCAATGGAGCAAAAATATTGCAAGATTTCAAAAACTGTACAGCTAGCTGTATTAGGACAAAAAAAAAAAAAAAAACCCGATGTATAAAACTATCTTGAGACAATACTCAACATTAAAAAAGAAAAACGATGTAAAATGAACAATTCATAGACATACCATTATAGAAAGCCAAAAAAAAACACTGAATGTTCATTCACATGGTTGCAAACACTGGATTCACACAACAACTCGAGTTACAGTCGGCAGCAAAATTATCCGCACTAGCAAAAATTCTTATGTTTAAAAGGTACACTTAACACAGTTTTGTTAAATAAATCCTTGTCAAATCCTATGCTTAGTCAGTCTAAGAACATGATTCGACGAGGATTCATTTAACAAAACAATATTAAGTGTGCTTTTTTTACATAGGAATTTTTGCTAATGCTCGGAAAATTTTGCTGCCGACTGAGGTAGAAAGTTAGAAGAAAAATTAAGCTTAAGAATTAACTCAAATGACCACGCTAAAGAGAGCATCAAGTTGAATAAATCCATATTTAATAAAAATTAGATACATAACAGAATTAGTGGGAATAAAATAACAGAAATGAAATAATAGAGCTGATAGACTGATTCGAAATTCATATAAGTAAATAAATAAATACAAAATAAAACAAAACAACAGGACTACGTTCAACACCATCGTGTTCCAAGAAATATTATCATACTGCAATTGCCTACTTTAAAATCTCGTCAATGAGGCAGTAACACAGCAAGATGTCATGTAAACTAACCCCGAATGCGGAGTTAGTTAGCGTACCGGGGTATAAATAGATGTACGTACAGTCGGTAACAAAAGTGACCGAACACTAGCAAAAATTCCTATGTAAAAAATGTACACTTCACACGGTTTTGTTAAATAAATCTTTGTCGAATCCTGTTCTTAGTGAGTGTAAGAACATGATTCGATAAGGATTTATTTAACAAAACCGTAGGAAGTGTACTTTTTTTACATAGAAATTTTTGCTAGCGTTCGGACACTTTTGTTACGACTGTAGGCAGAATACAGCAATTTCTGAAGAAAAAAATAGATATATTATTTTTTAATTAATTATATATATATATATATATATATATATATAATATTCGACAAATATTCTTACTGAAATATATGGACAGATAATAAATTCATCAAGAAAAATATATCCTGCTTATTATTATAGCTCATTACAGTCCTTCAAATCAAATAAGCTCACTGTTTAAATTCAACCATAAATTCTGTACTGATAAGTATAAAGGATTTAAGTCCAAAAATGTCAATTTTGAGTTAAGTATATAGTCAGACTCAGAAATTTTTTTTCTATCGATTGGTATAAAGGACTTAAATCCATGTCATTTAGTCTTTGAGAAAATCCATTAGTAAGAAAATATGCAAATCAGAAATTTAGCATTAATCTTTGGTATAAATATTTAATTCAATTTTTTCCCTTTATTAAATGAAGATTGACAATCGCTGAATGGTATAAAGCGTATAATCCAACATAATCCCTTTTTCCTAATCGATTCTGCTGATTAGTTTTTAGCTAGTTTAACTTTATTTTTCGTCTCCTGAAAAATCAAGAATATGGACTTAAATCCTTTATACTTATCAGTACAGAATTTACGCGATACGTTCTCGTTTATTTGAACAGATAGGTTCAGTTTTTGCATAATTTTAATTTGGCCGTACAAAATGGAATTATCCTCTTCTGGCCATCTTCCTTTTTTTCCCTTTTTTGACTATGGTGGACACGTGAATCAGTTTCATTATTGTCATCAGTGTCGTCCATTTTCGAAAGGTGCTGTAAGGTGTGGTATTTCACCAGATATTCATTTATTTTTTATTAGGAATATCAAGAGGCTTTTGATATTATTGGAAATTCGTTGTTGATCTTGTTCAGAGTGATCTGTTGGTGTTCGTGCTCAGAATGCTATTTCTACGCAATGGACTGTAATTTTGATTACTAAACTAATTTTAGTGACGATTACACGACAAGGCTTATTTAATTAGTAGTTATTACACACAATTTGAAACAGTTTTGAAGAATGACACGATAGTTATATTCATAGGTGTTTACACTATAGTTAACTTAAAACAAAAGGTGAACCTTATCACTGGTTATATTGAAGAAGTATAAAAACAAAACTGCCACTAAAGGCAGATTGACAGTCTAATCTAGAAATAGAGGGTCAAGGTTGGCACTTTATATCCAATACGGACGTGAGAGACAAAAGTTGGCATCTTTTCGAGTTCTCCGAGTTCCTTAGAGACTGTTGAATGAAAACTGACTCTATCATCTTGTCAGGAAGCTTACAATGAAAGCACTTCACCATGGAGAGTTTCTTTACCATTAAGCTATCATTATGAAATTCCAAGCTTTTCCATAGCTATGTCATGGCTATGCCAATTGACACCCTACCTAACTACGCCAAATAGCCCCACAGAGATATTAGACTCAATATGATTACTACAAAACCCTTAAAGCCAGAAACAAAAGATTATGATATATGCATGATATATATGTAACAACAGTTAACCACTCTTTCGAAAACCGCCATAAACAGCGCTTCAGTTCGTTCTACATGTTCAGCAGAACAAAAACTTTACTCACCAATTAGACAAACGATGAAAGAGAGATATTTTTCTTCATGGCGATTCCAAACAGACTGTAGTTTCGGTAGATGTTGTACTTTACACATATTTCCCACAATTTTAACAGGGAGCAGCCCCCGCTCATCACTCTTCGAGTGATGTTGAGCGCTTCTAAGGGGACTACTCGCAGTTTATTTAAAAAAAAAAAAAATACATAAATCGCCGGGCCCTAGCCTAGAGCCGACAGTGGGCGAATATACACTACAATATTAAAGATGAGATGAAACAGTCTTTCGAAGGGATGAGAACAAACTTTATTTGCAAACTTTTATTTGCAGTGGGAAATCTTCAAGTCAGATTCTTTTAAAATTGGGCTGATTGCAGCACCGAAGGGGAGAGTACAGAAATTCACATTCTCGCACACATTTTTTTAGAGGATAGACGAAACACTCACATACTCAGACCATATACAGTAGAAAACTTATCTAAAATAATAATAATAATAATAATTACATAAATTAAAAATTAAATTTTAACTCCATTAGTTTGTTCTACTTGAGATGTCTATCGAAAGATAGTATATTATATTTCCCACAATTAAGATGATAATGCTCTAGTTTCACGTTAGTCGAAAATAGAGCTGTATGCACAGTAACCCCTTATCTTAAATAACCCCGGTCTACCGCATATATATACATATGTATAATTTATTAATACAGGGTGGCCATTATGTATCCGGAAAAATTATTTGCTAATAAATAATTAGTAAAATGGCAAACGAATTTAAAGCTTCTATTTTTGCAACAAGTAATGTCTAATAATTATTTTTTACTGTGGGTTTTTGAAATGGCAGTTATCGGCTTTGATGTAAGCTGCAATCTTCTTCGAAAGAGGGGTGACGGTGCGGCGCACGTAGTTTGGATGTAAATCATCCTATATTTTGCTAAGGGCGTTCTTGAGTCTATCAAATGTATGATTTTCTGTGTTCACAATTGTTCTTCTCCACTCCCTGAAAAATCCATTTGATACAAATCAGTGCTGTTAGAAGAACACAGATTTTTGGTCAGATACCTTTTCACTTTAACATCGATTTAAGCAAACGTTGATTTGACTCAATTGGCCAGAGCACAAACTTGGTGAAGGATGTTAGCTGGGTGATTTTGCTTCCATGGAAGTACAGCTTTCTCTAAAACATCTTTTTGATAAACTGTTCCATTATTTTTTTACGTTTTCTTCGATAAAAACCAGTTGAGTCTTCCCATTGTTGCAAATCTCAGCCCAAATCATAAACAAAGACCTTGTTGCAACTTTTCATTTTCTGGCGTTCTTGAGAGCTAGCTCCAAAAGTTTGGGATGATTTTGATAGTTTTTAGCAACTTAAACAGTAAAATCTTAGATGCGCCGCACTTTGAAAAAAATCATAAAACTTTTTTTATTTATCTAATAGTTTTTGCTTTCCCTGAACGCTCAAAAACTGCTCGTTGAGTAAATGCAAATTATTTTAATAAATAATAATTATGAAAGCATTACAGTAACGAAAAAGTGGTTATAATGAAGTCGGCAATTCATGAAAGCTCCTCAAAAATTTTCCGGATACTTAATAGCCACCCTGTATATTAATGTTACAAAAAGTACCTTTTGTTAATAAAATATATTAGGGAGACCAGGAAGTAATGTCGTTTTTTACAATAAATTCAAACAGACAATTGAGGCACTGACACCGGAAAGGTAGTATGTGAGAAAATATCATATTTCTTATTTTTCGTAGAAAAAGTAGTAAGGAGTCGTGTCATTAGCGAAGAGAACGCATGTCAGATTTTGAGTGATTTAGTTGCTATGAACGCCAGCAGATGGCCCTTGTGCCAAGAGGAGATCGGGTGGCATGGAAAAGGGAATAAGTCAATCATTATCAGTTGTGAGTTGTAGTGCTATTTTGAGTATTACACAGATTTTACAAATTCTGTAATTCATTGACGTTGTTAATATTGCATTTTTGTTTCCATATGCCTTGAAACGTCTTTCGTACAAACTGGTAAGCCATATTTTCCTGTTTGGAAATTTATTTAAATTGCATGCCGTAACGAAGAGTGACTTATTTGTACGGTCAAACTGTTTGTTTATTTCCTTTGCAAAGGCTACTTGTAAATGCAAATATAGCTGTCGTGACTTCAAGGAAAATGAAGTAAAGAAGCTGCACTCTAATTTCTGGAAGCAAAAGTAGATAACCAAGGTAACTTTCTTTTGGTTTAATGAACATCGTGAAAGTGAAGCAAAGAAGGCCGCATAATATTGATGATCCCGCTTCGAGCAGAAGGCAGATATCTGTCACTTACTGTTTACCTTCTAAAAATGGACATGTTGAAGTGTGTGCAAAGACATTTAAAGACATTTTAGGTACTACACAGAAGCGTATTTACACTGTGATTGAAAAAAAGAAGAAGGGAGAGTTTTGTTTTGTTTTTCAAATCTTAAGGGTAAAAAGCCGCTTTCGCACGCTTATAAAATTAAATACACTGAACATGACAGACAGTGTGTTAAGTCACACATTTTATCGTTCCCAACAGAAGAAAGCCACTATTCACGGCACAAATCTTCGAATCAATATTCAAGTCCGGATTTTAATATCCAAAGGATGCATCGCGCTTCTTTGAAAGCCTACCCTAATTCTATCATTCATCAGAGATTTTATCGTAGAGTTTTCAAAAAAAAAAAAAACATTTACCTGTCTTTTGCTCCATCACCCTCGTACTAACACTTGTTCGAAGTGTGATATACCACGAATAAAATAAACATTGCAGTGTGTCCAGAGAAACTGCATCACATTTCTAAGAAAGAATTACGCCTTAGAAAAACTGAAAAAGCAATGAAGCTTTTGAACGACAATAATGCTTCCTCACACATACCCTCAAATGCCACATACACCATCAAAATTGACATGCAGCAGGTGTTATTTACACCCACTCTTATACACTCCTGAATGTTTTACAGCCGTCAACTGTCAAACTTTAACCTTTGTATTTACGTTGGGGATATTAGCAAGAGTTTTATGTGCTTATAACATGAGGGAATGCCTGTTTGCGGAGGGAATGACGTGACCTATTGCCTTCTAAAAGTGATTACTTCTGGCATAACAGTACCAAAAATTGAGTTTGTGGTGTGACAACTGCACCGGCCAAAATAAAAACCGGATGGTTCTAATGGCTTTAATATGCGCTGTGGTAAAAAATGTCGTCGATAATATGGATTTAAAATTTCTGTATCGGGGCATTCACATATATATGCCATGTGATCGAGATTTCGATATTATTGAAAAAAAGAAAAAGTTTCTGAACCAATGGTTCCTCAATAAATAGCCGAAATGATTTCGGATGCTAAACATGTTCAACCATTAACAGTTATAATGATGACAGAACAAGACTTCTATGAATTCTTTGCAGTATTCGATCGATTATTAAATACAGCACCGATCAAAATCAACTCCGCTTCATGGATTGAAATTTCTAAAGATAATCTGCCTAAGGTAAAGATAAGAACATCCTTCAATGAACTGGAACCGTGAAGGTAAAAATGTAAAGGTTGGAAAAAAGATAAATCCGTCAAGAGCATCTTTGAACTTCGTTCTTGCCACTACTTTGAAAGAGCCCAATCATCAGCGATCCTAAAAAAAAGGCCTGCTCTCTATGTTGGAATATATGGATCCAAAATATCACTCATTTTATTGTAACCTTTGTATCCTATAATGATTTGTTTCTTCATAAAAAATGTATTGCTAGGATAACAAATGTTTTTTGAATCTAATACGACTGTTTTGTAAGTATATTGCAAATAAAAATCATTATTTAGTTCAATAAAAACTGTTTTTTTTTTGTGTGTGTGTGTGTCTCTTGTAAGTTTTACATTTTTATGACTTACTACCTTTCCCATGTCAGTGCCTCAATTTTTTAACAAGTTTTTATTTTTATTCAATTTATGTAATCACCCTCATTATCAACGTTATTGTTTTGTAGAATAACGTGCTTTTTGACAATAGCTGGGCACTTTTCAATTAAAAAAAGATTTACTCGATATAGTTGTTCACAATAAATATTTTTCATTCATAGTTTGGCCAAATTTCAGCACTTCAAAATGAACTTCCCCGCGAATACTTCACCAAACATACAAAAGCTCCTGTTTGTGGTGTAAACCTGGCTTAGTTGTACTTTGTGGCGATTCCTTCGAGGAGAGTCTCTACTTTTTGCATTTTGGGTTATCATAAAGGACCCATTTTTAATCTCCAGTGATCAAGTGATCAAAATACTTTTCTGTACTGTGCCGCTAAAGCAGTAATTTCTGCTCGATCGGTTACCTTCGTATCCTTCGGACAGATTATAGGAGACACAAACATTTGCTCTTCTTACTTTAACAATTTGCTATAAATGTTCTTGTATGGTAGACCAAGGTTGGATAAAACATTGACAGTTTCTCAATTGTTTGACATGGATTTACTTCCACTTTCACCCTTAACATGTCAATATCTAAAGTTGTTTGTCTTCCAGATCGACACGAGTCAGAAAAATTAAAATTACAGAATTTCAACTTATAAAACACATTTATCATTTACGAAGGCCTAATGCACTTGAATAAAAATCGCAAATGATTTTTGTGGTAACTGTTGCGTACCCTTCTGAAACTCAGAAAGCATACAATGTCGGATACGTAAGGGGGATACACCTGAAAATAATCACCCACGTGTGGCACCTAAATCTGTCTCTTCCCCTTCCCCAAGTCATGTTCAGCTCTCCATCACTATCCGCCGAAACTCCCTTACTTACCATTTGTGCAATTTCACACCCCATTGACACCACACCACAATCAAAGATAAAGTAGTATAAGCCCCAACAGCAGCAAAAGATTTCAGTAATATTTTTGTGGAACATTCTAAGTCGAATTTAGCTTTGTACTAGTTTCGTACAGGGTTAAATTAAACACACACACCCTTCCCCCCCCCCCAAAAAAAAAAGCTTAAATTATTTACGAGTAAACAAGTCACTCTTACCTTGAAATGTCTTTGGCACGAGTTAAAACAAAAAATGAGCTGATAAATGACAATCGAATACCAGCATGTGCAAAAATGACTTTACTTTCCGTTTCCCCTGATAGATTTCAAGTCAGCTTGTTTTTTTTTTTTTGTTTTTTTTTACATTTTTCTGAAAATTTTTAAAAGCGTCCACTACTGGACCAAAAAAGTGTCCACGATTAGATTTTTGTGTATCACTAGTGATGTATTTTAAACTTTTCGGAAAAACATTTTTGAACATTTCGTCAAATTTTGACATTATTATTGAATATATAAATTCTAGTTTCAATATTTAAATTATAGACATTTTACCAATGACTATCATAAAGCAATAGATGCTTTTTCTTACACGCTTATAATGATATTGCTTGTATTTAATTATTAAAGAATTATAGAGGATATCTTTCTTAATTATACCTTCTTGCATAAGAACATGTATTTTCCCAACACTTACACAAATTTACACATGCATGCACGCACATACACGCCTATACAGATGTAACTGATTACCAATGCATACATATCCTCTCATATAAAACGTACACACATTCACGTAAATTCATATGCATTTTCACTTATAAATATAGAGATTAATGCAAAAGTTTTGTTTCAATCTAGAATATGTGCTATCCTTTTTTTCATTTTAATTCAATAATAGATTTCTTATACATTTTTTTTTAAGGCAATTAACATCTTATCCCATCAGATCCTTAACGTTTCGTGTTTATTTTTTCTTACAAGACATAAAAACCTATACGTATTCATTAAGAGTGCTTACGTAAGTATTAGTTTCATTCTTCGTGACAACGTTTCTTTTCTTATATATATAACTAAAGTTTTTCTTCAAAATAGTTACAAGTAAATTTATGTATCTAGAAAAAAAAAAAAAAAAGGATAAAAATATAAACTGATTCCTGACATATAATTTTTTCCTTATAGTTTTTGTCCATTTCTTGAACATAAATAAAAACTTGTTTCACAGACACTTTTAAAAAGAAGTAAAATAATTCTTACTATTTAATCTTATAAAATATTTCATAAATATAAATTAAATTAATAAAGAAACGAATAAAGTGCAAAATGCGAATGTTGCACACCAAATTACACATTTCTCTCTCTCTCTATCTGTATATATATATACGTACACAGCACATTTCTTTCCAAGTACGTCGCAGATATATCGCACCTTCCCATTTGCTTCCCGTCAGTTTGCTCCCTGAATAGAATCTGACTGCGTTTTGCGAAATTTATTCAACTTCTTGTATGCAGGTAAATTTGGATACCGAATCCCTTAGACAGCGATATCATTGCGAAGTCGCATGCATGAACCAGTACCATTCCTATGCGATGCCATAATTCATATCGCAAATAGAAGACATTTCCATATATGTAAAATATCTCTGAAATGTAGAGGAATATAGGTGAATATGGAATACCAATTCTATTTGAATTTACCATAATAAAGTGAAGTATTTTAAATCATTGTGGATGTGTTCTTAATGTATTTTGATGGTTTTTTGTAACAAAAAATAGTGTTTTCATGCAAAATTTACAGTTAAGAAAAAAAAAATTCGGGTAATATGGACTAAGTGGATAATATAGAATTTTATGAAGGGAAGTACGGAATATCCATTTAATTAAAGTATAATATAAAATAATGTAGTATGTTTAGATAAAATCACGAATAATCGCAATATAAAAATCTTATTTTGAAACTAGCAAACTCATGCGAAATTTTCGCATTTTATTTATTTATTTTTTTTTTTTTTTACCTTTACAATTTGAAACTTCTAAATCTTATACCAATTTCACCATCCAATTAAATTTTTAATTCAGCAAAAGCCAAATTATTATTAGTTTTTGTGGGAAGAAACGCTAATGATAGTTAAATCAAATCATTCAAAGACAAGTTTTAAAATAAAATTCATATTTGATGACTAGTTTTCGTATTTCCTCAGGCAAGACAGTAAAGGAATAATAAAGGATATCTATGACGACTTTTAAATTTTTTGCCGCTATGTTGGCTACATCTCTCTTATTTTATTTATTTTATTGTTATTTATTCAATTTGGCATATTTTTTTGTTAAAAACACTTAGTACCTATTTTGATTATACTTGTTATTATTGCAGTTTTCGGTCAATTTATAAAAAAGTTTATATTTTTTTTTGTATATTTAAAGTACTGCTGGGTTTTGAATGACGCTTGCAAGGATTGTAAAGATGCAACGTACGTTAAAAAAATATACATATATTCAATTTTTCTATAAAATGATCTAATCAGACAAATGTAGTCCTGTTTTTTTTTTTTTTCCTTATTATTATTATATCACTTAACTGAGACCGCGTGCTTAATAATAATAACAGGAGACTTGGCGTTGGAATATTAAAACCCGAATAAACAACTACGTCAGAAACGCCAAAAGAAAAATATTTGCGATGCATACAGCTGTTTCGGTAACTTTAAGCGTACCGTCTTCTTTTTGCACTGAAGACGGTACGCTTAAGGTTACCGAAACAGCTGTATGCATAGCAAATATTTTTCTTTTGGCGTTTCTGACGTAGTAGTTTAATCGCGTGTTTAAATTTTACTTGTATTTTTTGTCACGTATTTTATTGTCACTATCGTATCGTTTCTACAAAATATAATCGTAACTGGTCCACGTTAAAGAAATATTATATTGATGAATATTAGAAATAAATGGTATTGAGAAAGCTTTCAACATTCAAGTTTTACAAAAATTGTAAATACTGTGGGATAGTCCGTATTCCATTATTACCCGAATCGCGATCTTGGAGAATAAATCATTTTTAACCATAGTAAATACAGTAAATTACAGAATTCGAATTTACTATTCGTTCAAAATTCTAAAAAAAAAAAAAAAAAAAAAAACCTGAATTTTGATAAAATAAAGAAGTTACACGACGCAAAAACTGCTCTTCTCAATGATATAAGGTGAACTATCATTCATACCTGTATTTGAGGCACAGTGAAGAAGTTTCACGTGCTTGCCATAAGATGAAGCTCTAGACATGTGAGATATAACGATATTTCCCTTTACCCTACTATTCCATATTCCCCTATATCTAGAGTTGTCTGAGCTACCTGGATGTTAACAACGTCACACAGTGATTTGTTTGCTACGTCGTGGGGGTGAAACTGTAATGCAAGGGTATATACATATATTCTTTAACTTAAATTTGAAGATTTTAAAGAATGCCATTGATGAACCACAATTCAAATAATTTAAAATACATAAAAGTTCAATTCTTGTAAAAGTTTATTTACGCAATTCATTTCAGTTAACTATCTCAATAATAAAATTGAATTATAGCTGCGTTTTTACTACAGGTTATTTTAATTTTAAGAAGAATTGTCTAAGAGTAACAGTAACACATGGAATGTTGAATCAGAATCTGTAATATTTGTTAATAACACTACGATAAAAAATATTCTAAACTGAAATAGGCAGCAAATTATGCATAACTTTAAACCAGCATACAGAGTTACATTTTGCATTTGCGGTTACATTAACACGTTCTCATAATTCTGCACCAGTTTTACTCACAAATACAGAGATTAATACAAGAACTTTATTTCTATCATATTCCATAATGCGTATTAAAAGCTTTCTTTTATTTTAATGCCAATGACAGTTTTTCTTCTGTTTTTTCTTGTATCAATTAGCAGTTTACCTCAGCACATCTTTAACGCTTCATGCACTTCACTTTTTCTTAGAAAGGATGAAAACCTATACATTCTCATTAAGAAAGCCTACGGAAGTATTTATTTCATTTCCTGTAAC